>VOMN01059172.1:0-17833 GCA_014899125.1 Orchestia grillus | reverse complement strand
CCGAATCCAGATTTGAAATAAGCACACTCAAATTGATTAAGAAAGGTCTTTCTGTTAATGCAACAAAATGAGTGTTCCCCAGTGTAATCAATTAGTTAATATCAACGGACCAAGTTTTTAGGGATGCCGCTACCTGTGATTAAATCACCCACGCCGGCTATTTTTCTTAGTATAATGATGCACAATTTGACCCTGGAAGTACAAATTCACTCGCAGGTACACATGTTAGGAAAGCATGAGTTACTTGACTGGTATTAACGCCTGTCAAGTGTCGCAATGTATCAGTAAACATGGTTAAGAGCTCAGCTGTGGAGGTAGCTGGTTGCCTCCGATTTAATGACTTCCGATTTACTTTCCGCAATAAAAATGTATTTTTAATTTTTTAAAGCAATAAAAATTGAGTTATTAACAATTTGGTTGCAGGTGGGGCTTTATAAAAAAATGAATTCTCTGGATGTCCCCACTCACTCCGCCAGGCTTGCCTATGCTGGCGTTAGGGATTTGCTGAGCACTGGTGAGTTATCTCACTTGGTGCGTGTGTGGATAGAGATCTGAATAACCGGTCCTCCGTACCGGTCTGGAGCTCTAAAACATTGGAATTTAATGAAAAAGCGTAATTGGAGTTCGTTTTCTAAAATCGGACGAAAGATATCCGTCATACTTGCGGGGCGAGCCAAGCATTAATAAGTAAAGTCTATTATTTGAAACACGCCGTATGCAACCAACTCGCCAACTGCTGCATCGTGCGTACAGCAAGTATGTATTCAGAACTTGATTTGCCTTCACAACCGTTAAATGGAGACGCGAAAAATGCTAAAGTATCATAAGTGGTCTTCGTGCATCAACGATCCATTTCCTCTGCACTAAATTCGACAGCTGCGTAGTAATGAGTGTGTGGGTATGTGTTTGTGTCACATCATTTGCAGACGTCCCTGCACGATTCTCAACTTCCCAAGTACCCTCGTGGGCTTGCAGAGAGTGTTGGTTCGGGCAGCTTTGGGAGCTAGAAGGGCTACAGTTGGGCTCTTGAATGGTAAACGAAGATTTTGCGCTACGACCCTGACCGTGCCTCTGCAGATGGTTTAGTCGTCGTCTGAAATGGCATGGTGATGGCTTATATTGAAATTTATTAGTTAAAGATAGATATTTGCCGTAACATTCGAAGTATACCTGTACTTTGGTTGATTTTTTGCCGCCTTCAGCTAGTACATTTTCTTCTCCCCTTGCAAAAAATTCCCTGCAGTTTTTCTTTAACGAAAACGGTTTCACTACTAAATCGTTCACAAGTGTTTTTAGCATTGCTAATTCTTGGTTTCGCTCTTTCGTCCTTCAAGATATTGAGGTCCTCTTATTTTACTTGTTTAGCCAAACGAGCCTTTGACATATTACGATCAATTGAAGCCACTTGAATGAAGTCTGATATCTGTTTGAAAATTGCTCTAGTGAGAGAAAACAATGATTCAGTCGTGGCGGTTGCGCATTGCGCATCAGTTCTGTGAGCCCCGACCGCACACTTCCGGCAACAACTTCGTTGTTCAACGTCTTCGTATCCTTGATAAGAGAAAAGAAGTCGTACTCGAGTATACGCCAATTAGCCTTCACTTAAAGTACTGCAACTGGTTCGAACGAAGCTAATGCATGCGATTTGCCTGGTCTCACCTTTGCTTGACGGGTTGAAACGACCTGTTTATGCAGGGTGACTACTCCTACTACTTCTTCCACTTGCTTGCATAAGATGGTGTCTTTTGGTTATTATTGTTAAAAAAGTACAACAGTATGCACTAAGAAACACCCCCTTATGTATGCAAGGGGTATTGTAGATACGGTATTTACGTTCCGTAAACTTTTTTTGTGGGTTACCGCGTGTCGTGTGGAGTAGTATCGTTGGACAAAACACCACGGATCTCTTCCAATAATGATACACTGTGCAACAAAATCCAATGCAGTCTTCAAAAGGGGCATTAGCGGAAACCTTCAGATATAACACTGAGCCTGAGACACCGCACCCCTGTAAATCCAAAATATATATTTCATTTTTAAAGTAATAATTCAAAACCATATACCATTGGAAAGAAAAATTTGGGAAATTTTATAGTTTTGATTAAGTTTGAAAAATAACATAAGATGATTCCCATCCTGCGCAATACGTTCTTCGCATCTTTGTTTCATACTGTCATAAAATTTTGCAACGTGGTACGAGCAATAATTTCTCTCCGAATATTATTTTTTAGTTCGTTGATATTTCATCTACTATCGTGAACGTATTTTGCTCTGTTTACAAGTTGTTTATAAGGTCTCTTTAGAGTATTAAAATTTCATAACAAGCCCAATTGATGTATTTTAATTTGATTTTTCCCATTGCATTGAATAAAGTAAAGCAAACTTTGAGAGCCACGGTCTCATATGGCACTAGTGAAATGGATGTATGTATGTATGCAATTCATTGCCTTTGAAAATTAAAACTGTAAAAAAAAATTTAAAGAGACTCTTTTCCGTGCCTGAGGTCACCATGTTTTGTTTCATTTCAGTTACCACTTGATGCTGCCTGGTCATTCCGCATTAGAAATAAACAATTTTCAGCTAGTACTTGGAGTAAAAAGAATTAAAATGTTACGACAGGTTACAGTTTTTTAGAACCGTGCCTTTTTTCACAATGGTTCCGAAATTGAAAGCCTTGCCTACGTACGTATGCTGTGGGGACACTAACACCTCGGGAGCGGAAGAACTGCGTAGCCCATATGTCCTTGAATTAGTGCGCCTCTCTCACTCAAATTAGCGTATTTGCGTTGGAGATTTTAGGCAGTTCTTCGCAGTGATGGTAGTCTTCTGACTTATTTCGGCAGTTTGGCGCAGGTTACATCTAGGGGCGAGAATTAGGCTGGTGGCCGCTTGAATATCTCGGCAGTAGTGTTCGTCCCTAAAGCGGACATACGAACGCGTCACTGCGCTGCAAGCTGGTGAACTCTGCAAAAAATGTTAAGAAACTGCAAAAAAAACTCTGCCAATTTTTCCTAGGGCTGTACAAATAATACATCTGTGAACATAAGCGTTTGCATTAGTACTAGCATCTCTCTCTCCCTCTTGTTCCCCTCACTCTCACTATCCTCCACTCCCTCTTGCTTAACCTCACCCTCATTGTCATCCTCCCCTTCACCTCTCCCTGTTCCTCCCCATCACCCTCAATATCCTCGTCTCCCTGTTGCTTTTTCTCACCCTCATTATCCTCCTCTCTCTCTTGCTCCACCACCACACCCTCGCTATCCTCGTCTTTTTCCTGTACCTGAACTTTATTTTTCTTTTCATCCTCCTCTTCCTCTTTCCCTTTTTTTCCTCCTTTACCCCCCTTTTTTTCAATACATATAGTTTGTAACCTTTACTTTCCAAGGAAACGTATACATGAGAAGTTATTGTATAAGTTCATATGTTTTAACCTTTATTCAACCATAAAATTGTTCAATCAACATTGTTATCATCAAAAATGGTCCTCAGTGGTGAACTTTAATCACAATTATAATTCGTATTCCAGCATACCGAAACGTTTCAGTTTACCTTTGCTTCCTTCGTAATCGGAGGCGCGGGGGCTGTCCGTAAATGTGAGGGTGAGTTGAAATCCATAGAGTTGTTTTCCATTCTAGAGCTGTGCTCAAGTGGTGTGCCTGTAGAGAAGAAGATAAGCTCCGCGGAGGTACTCGTCACCGCCAGTTGTCCTATAGTCGTCCGTCGTTTGCCTGAGAATACAGCCGCAGATCTTGTGCACGGATGAGGAACCCGTTTCGTTTGCAGACGTCGAGCTCTGAAAGTAAAACTGCTCTTTGCTGACTGTCTGCTCTGCTTGGTGAATATTGCGATCACAGAAAATTGGTCTAAATGGTGGAGGAAATTTATGCCTGTGCAGTGGAACTACTCAATAGTTCATCCTATGCAGCCGTGAAATTGGTTTTGTTTTGCTAATAATCATCAGTGTAGTGATAGTGAGTATATTATTTGTTTGGTTTTGCGGATCCATCGTCGGTGAAAGTTCTTCGAAAGCTCTTCAAGACCAACTGAATCGACCATCCTGCATGTTAGTAAAATATGTACTTCTTCGCGTGGACGAAATAAATTGTGCCTATATTTGTAAAGTATCTAATCGTGACATACTGGAAGTTCTATGCTAAGTGTCGAAAAATGACTTGATCCTTACAGAAAATGGTATTCCTGTAGGTTAAGGTTTATCGTGGTTTGGTGCCGAGGTGGTCATGTCAGTGGTGAACACATACAAAGATTGCAGTCATGCACTCAGTTGTGTATAGATTAACTTCGTTGCTATCGTTCACAGCGCATCACGTATCGCTTATCATTGGAGCATTAACAGTGTGATAAGGACACGCAGCCACTGCATAGTCGCAAGGTTATGGTGTTTTAACATCTTTTTGCCATACTTGTGGGTAAGTAAAGTCACAAATTGACACAGACAAGGTTGGGTCCTACCGCAGCATTTTGCTAGACACAGTGTGAGAAGAACAAGCGAAACCTGAAATCGATTACTATGAGAGCTGGAGCAGATCGTCTAGACGAGTGATTGCGTTGTTCTTCAGTGCTTTATAAGTTTCTCGTTGAACGTTATCCTGTACATCATGCTGTGTACAGTGCTCGATTTTCCTGCCTTTCTGTAGCGGAATGTTCATCGTTAATCGTTGAGTACCGTATTTTCTTTTCCATAATTATTTCACGGAAGAACCTAGTGAATATGAAAAGGGTTCAGCTACCTCGTTTTAAGGACCACATTGGGCTGGGTGAGAAACCGAAGTACAAGTCCTATCTTCTTCGCTTGCACGAAGAAGACGCCAACAACGAAGATGATGACAACTTCGAGGCTAAGTCGACCGAGCTATGTCTTGAGCGCAGAGTTTTGCCTCACCCTAAGAAGCGCATGCAGCTTTTTCTCGAGAGTGATGAGAAGAGTAATGACGAAAGCACGAATGTGACATCCATCAATAATGCATGCGCAACGACCCTATGTCCGTCCGATGTTGCTAACCCGAATTTAGGGTACCGAGCAGACAGAATGGATGGTATGTGCGAGATAACGGGGCTCCCGTACCCTCAATCCTTATCTCAAATTCCCGTCAATCATGTGAACTTTGCAACGTCCAATTGTGACCTCGATCCCCCTAAACAAAGAAAATTACAGAAAGAATATAAATTAAAAAACGGTTTTGGTACTGGATACGTTGGGAGCCCATATTCTAGTCATCCAATTAGTTCTCCTAAGGTTCCCTCTCCCGTTTTGTCTAGACAAAGACCCGGGCATCATTATTCCAAAGGCAAATCTGTCGGTAAGAATATTACAGATGACCGATCGTCTCTACAAAATACCACCAGCAGCAGTAATCCTTGCTTAGACGATAATTCTCACTCCATGAATTTACCCTTCGTCAATCCATACATGTATCCGGAACACGACATCCACCAACAAAACCACAACCAGGAGCAGAAACTTCTAGCGGAAATCCAATACAACCAGAAAATATTCGACGACTTCATGCTGGACAAAAACGAGCATCATTCCTGTGCGAACCCAAACGCTCCTAGGTCTCCTGATGCTGCCTATATTCTACCTCAGCCGCCCAGGCACGACGAAGAGACTCCGATGTTGAGCTCGCCTAGCCACTTGTACTCTCGAGGGGCGAACTCGGCCCAAGACTTACGCCTGCCTAATAGCTCCCGCAGGCTCGCGCAGATCATCAACGAGGTGAGCTGTGGGAAGCAGGCAGTGCTCCGAGAGTTGGTGCCCTTCAAAGCCGTCCACACCAGACCACCTACCGGCGACTCGGCTCTTAGTAAGTAGAAGTAGACGGGGTCAAGTTTTTGCTCTTAGTAAGGGGTGACCTGTGTGTGATCACTTGATTTTTTACTTGCTTGCTGAATCGCGCGCTTGTGTGCTGTGCGTGCTTTTGTGGTCACTAGTGTGTTTTTGTTGGGTTAGTTTTTTGGTGTTACTGTGTGCTTTTGTGGTGTTTTCTGTGGTGTGTTGGCGTGCTTTTGTTGTGCTCATTTGTGGTGTGCCTGCGTACTTTTGTGGTATACTTGTGTGCTTTTGTTGAGTGCTTGTATGTATTTGTTGTCTTCTGTTGTGCGTTTGTGTGTCTTCTACGTGTTTGTAAAATTTTCGTGCGATTGTGTGCTTTTATTGTATTTTTTTTTTGTACTTTTATTGCATACTTTACTTCGGTTCGTCGTATTCTTGACGTAGCTGGTTATCTTTTTTTCTTCATATTTACATTGCTGCGTAACGCATTGAAACTAGCAGATTCAAGTTCTTCTCTCCAGCACCTTTAGATTAACCAATTCCCGTAACTCCCAGTCCTGAGGAACTGACTCGGATGTTACTCGCAAATCTTATGGCTGAAATTCGCGGTAATTGATTCCTGAGTTTAATTCAGAACACCGATATAGATTCTCGCGCTTTTCTGAGCTCATTACGCCAGTAAAATTTGTAAGAATCAAACTCTATTTTTGTAGCATACGAACTCTCCGTTACACAGCAGCTCGTACGAGGAGCGTGGGTAGGATATTAATCGCAAAACTCCTACTTTAATGAAAGAAAAACGCTGACGCTGCACTATTTTTTCTTTCGTAAGTCTCGTTGTGCACAGAGTACGAGGGGCGAGAGAACTTGAAGCTCTTCCTGAATGAAGTTGTTTTAGTTGCTGACGTTCTTGATCCTGAATAAGAAACACAGAGAGCTCTCTGACAAAGTCTGTTTTAGTCTATTTACATTCGTACTCTCGTAAAAGATGTCATCTACTCATTCTTATTGCAATAACCGTACTCCTGTTTTTTTGTGGTTTGAGATAATTGTGATAATTTCTAATTCGTTTTATTTTCCTGTCATGTTTCATTTTAGTGTTTGAATCGCATTTCATGTGCTTATATCGTTTGTTTGTTGTTGGCGTAAAGGGTATGAAGCAACCTACCGACCAAACCTGCATCTTAAAATGTTTTCTATTCCATGCGTTCTATTTATGTTATTTCATCCTTTAACTTTATTTTTGTCTCTTCAATCAAGAACGATCGGAGAAACAGGAATCTGTGCAGCAACACTTAGATTGCCGTGGTAGCCAAGAACAAGTCCTCGTGAGTCTGAAATTCGCGGCTGAATACTATTCAGCCGCGAAATAATACTATTCACTGAAGGGAATAGGGGGGGTTGGGGGACCTTTTTTTGTACAGGACTTATCTCTTTTGAATTTGGCACACCTATGTAACTCGATGAAAGGAACACATTTTATACGTGTGAGTTTTTTTTAGATTTCTTGAAAAAATGAGCTATTACTGTCTTGAAAGATTTTCAAAGGAATTTAGGGTGTAAAACTTTTGCACTAGAACAGTGGAGTTGGTTGTAATCGATGCGTTTTATTGCAAGTATCCAAACAGAGCCACAAAATTGAGGAGAAATGGGTCATTAATTATTTTGGTACAAAATAAGAAACATTTAGGATTTTATTCTCACTTTTTTATGAATAAGCATAGCGTGACTTCAGACTTTGAAAAGACCTAGTCTGATTTTTTCGCAATAAAATTCTGTATCGAATTTGCTCAGTTTAATTTTTTAAGGTTAAAAACTATAGGCGATGAAATATTTCCAAGCCAAAACAAAACATTCTTCGTGAGGAGCAAATAAATGAAAAATGTTTTGTTTCTATGGAGATCTATACCAATTACTTGCAAAAGATGCATTTTTTTACATCATAAAATTAATGTAAAATGATGCCATGTGTTGTGACTGCTGCTCATCACATGACTTAGAGGAGTGATGGTGGGGAGAGTCTGAAGCGGGGTCGTAGACTGAGCTGCTCTGAGGCGAGTGTAAGCTCCCTCCTAATTCATGTGCCCGTGGGCAGTGCAGCTGTCACAGCACTTGATTAGAATCATTCTAAATTTATTTTATAAAGTAAAAATGTATAATTTGCTGGAAAATAATATGTAGCTTCATCAAATATTTTTTCTCTCTCATCGCCCATACCGCAGTTAGTTTTGCCAGCACAGTTTTCAAATTTTGATAAGTTATTGTGTAATAAAAAATCATTGTCAAACATTTTAATAAAGCTCCACCCGACGGTCCTGTAACGAAGACCTGGTCAACGGTATTAGAAAACTCTCCCCGTCATCTGCTGCATTGCTCGGCGGGATCCTAGCCATTTTGCTTACAAACTGCTAGGAATTGCTTAAATTGCCTTTGTCTACACTATGGAGGCATTCAATACAGACTGGAACCATACCAGATCTACTCAAACCCAATTACGCAATACATTAAAGATGGGGAGAAGCATACGCAAAAAATGTTGGCCAGTAGCCTCAACCTCCCACGCCATTGAAATCGTTGAGAATGAAATTGTGAGAAAAATTGTACAGTATTTTGAGAACACGTCTCTTAAACTAACCAAATGATTTTAGATTAGGGAAGCCATGCCTCTTACAACTATTCGATCACCAAAGATCTAAAACGGAAGCACGATGGATGTTGTATACCTAGACTTCGCCAAAGCCTTCAAAATAGACCGTAAGGTCCCACAAGGAAGGAGAAAGTATAAATGATCGCAGGAGCGCTTTAAAGATGGATTCGCTGCTTCTCAACTAACCGTAACGGGTTGTTGCAGTAGACGGGCACTTCTTGTCAGAATCGCTACATGAAGTCGTCAGTGGAGTACTTGAGGGATCAGTGGTGGGGCTATTGCGGTTTCTCGTTCATATTCGGACATGAGCAGCTTTCCACTCATGTTCATTTGCGGACGATACAAGACTGTTCAATGAAGTGATAAGTGAAAGAAACTAGGTTGAGTTGCAAGAAGACCTTAAGAAAGTCTATGGGCACAAATGAAGAACAGGGAATTCAATGAAGGCATGCTCAAAATTATGAGACACGCGTGAAGGCATCTTGAAGACTTGTCCGCATACAGAACGGAGGGGGACCTGCAATAGAGAAAAAAGTTCCCTTTCAGATCTGGATATGGTTTTTGAAGACAATAAACTATTCCTAGAGCATAATGACTTGATAGTAAACAGGTGCCCAAGTAAGATTGGTTGATCATGATAGTCTTCAGGAGACGAATACTAAAACCGATGCTTACGTTGCCAAATACTGCTGCCAATTGGGGAATTCAAGCGCCACAAGGGATATCCTGAAACTAGAAGGTATAGAGATCATGATATAGCAAAGTTTCACTGCAAGTATTCAACATGTTCCAGCATCTAGACTACTTGAAACGACTGAAAATGTTTTCAACTGCATTCTCTCCAGAAAAAAAAGAGATAGATGTATGTATTTTACAATCAATGCGTGGAAACTGATTCGTTGATTGGCTTCAAATTTTGCAAATTAAAACTTAATGTTTCGCACAACATTCGCTTCACAAAGGTGTGTGTTCAACGCTAGGATGGCAGTCAGCATTCGAATGAGGCATGATCGGTCTTGGCTGTGATGGGACTCGACTCGTCAACTGCCCTGGCTACATTCAAGACAAAACTAGAGAAATCTCAACAGACTGTACCTGACAGGCCTTCCCTATCTCATAATGTCGTTAAACAGCAGTGAGGAAACTCTTACTGCAGCCGCTCTCTGATATGAGAGTTAGGGTACTGTGACCATCTCAACGTCGAAAGGGCGGCACATCAGTGTGGCCTGAGGGAGGAGGCCCGAACCATTTCCAGGGGATTCAAGAACCTGTAGTGCGTTGTAGCTTGATGCACTGACTACCAGGGAGAGACTATGTTTTGCAACCAGGGATTTTCCTTAATTTTTAGGAATTGAAAATTATTCATACGCATAAGTATGTATGTATTATGTCGTTCTAAAGTTTGATATTTTCTCGGCAGATTTAAGTTTAACTTAGTGTGTTTAACTGATTATAAAAAACCGACGAGAACTCTAAAACATATTCAGATACTCAAGAGGTGACACGCAGGTGGGTGAGCTTGTCTTCAATGGTGAAAAATTGTTCACTATCGAGGAATAATTCAATCACAAAAATGATTAAATGCTTGCAAGGAATTCCACGAGCATTGACAAATTTGCGAAAGTCATTAGCAGACGTCAAAGTGCCCAAAAAGTCATGGTTTGGGGCCCAGTTTCTGAGACTTGAAAAGCCCTCATATTTTTGTTCCTGAAGGTGCAAAAATTTGCGCAGTGTTATTTATCGATAATAATAAACCCAATGCTTACTGAAACCCAACAGCTCTTCAAAACTTTTAGCTGAAACTTTTAGTTAGTGAAAGCATCAAAGAACAGGCTTGGTGCAAAAAAAAAATACCTGCCTTCATTAACAAAGAATTATGGCCTCCCTCCTCACCCGATCTGAACCCAAACGGATTACTTAGTGTGGTCGATCCTTGACACTAAAGCTTACTCTAAAACATGCATAAATCTGACATCTTTGAAGCAAGCTATTCTTCGCGCTTGGGATGTAATTGATTCTTTTATGTAGCGTCTACGGGCCATAGGCAAGGTTAAAGCGAATGGAGAACCACCAATCGAAAAGAAAAAATTCTACCAAAACATAATATTAAGGTTTGCAGTACTCTCATAATCCCTCATGTGCAAAAGTAAAATTTTCCTGTTTGAAAAATATTCCTCATCCGGTATGATGACCCACTCGCATGTGACTGAGCTGTCACACACAATTCAATGCACTGAAAAGCTTGTCGGCGAACTCGAAACACGTGTGACCGCAACGAGCACAAGGGCAGAGGTCTTTTGCTGTATCGTAGCAAAGCACCCGTCACAAATGAGAGAGCTAATAGGCTGCTTCTATAGAATGCTCATGAAAGTCTATTGTCATTACCATCCATACCTGTTGTTATCCTGGGGAATGAATTTTCAGAAGGCCAGTGCATGTGAGAAGAATAACTTGATAGCTGTCAATTATCTATTTTTACTCATAAATGTAAACACATGGCCAGCCGTCCAACGGGTTTGGCACGAGCCGATTGTTTTAGCCTCTCGTGATATAGTCCGTCAAGGTTCCTCAGGAGTTTGAAGTTAATCTTCCTCGTTAAAAACGACTACTGCTCATAGCGGAGTTGGTTGCACTTGCAGCAGCAGCTATACATATGTTATCAGTCCGACTCAATTTTACGTTGAATAATTACCGCGGCCATGTATATTTTATCTCTTAACTGTGAACGTCATTATGCGTGCAAGAAAAGTTTACAATGCCACCATACTTCTTTCAGATATTCATTTCTCAACCGTATAAGTATGGGCTTACATGCTTGATGAGTCGTTACTATTCCTTTAGCGCATCAGCGGGTGTTACACATTTCATGCTATCTAATTCCCAGTCTAACTTTTTGTCCGTGTAATTTTAAGTTTTGACCGCCCATGCAGTATAAGAGCTCGGGCAGCCAAAGTTATCGATGCCTTAGCGAAAAAATGAAGCTGAGTTATGGCTGCAGATATTCATGAGCAGCTCATTTAATTGACCGTGATGGAGAGGCACGGTCATTTATGGGAAACGTGATCGCGAGCATTGGTGGTTAGCGTCAGCACACCTGTTCTTCCGTGCGTTGTGTGGAGTAGACATGGTGGTGTCTACGTGAGAGGGCTGGCTTAGCGTCTCGTGGGGAGCAGCTGGTTTGGTGACTTTATTAGATGGCTGGCTTAGCGTCTCGTGGGGAGCAGCTGGTTTGGTGACTTAATGAGATGGCTGGCTTAGGGCTTTATACGCAGTAGTGAGTTTGAAGCTTTTTGCTGGCAAAGTATCTAGCATTGAACAAAACTGGTTCGTGCCTTTGAGGAAAGAACTTGTCTGTCTTCTTCATTGCTGGATGAGAGCTATTACGCTCAGTCGGACCACTTCACCTCACTAGGATATTCATCGTAATGAAATACTGATGAATTGGGGTGCTGTGCTTCTATCGAGCCGCTCACCTTTACTTGGAGCAGGTGAGGCCTTTCTTGAATTTTTAACATTTAGAATGGGGGAGCATTTATTTCACCATTTCTATGCACCTATTTTATGCTTTTTTATGTTACATTTATAGTTTTTTTCAGTTTGCGGTATTTTAAATTAATTCTGTGTATCTTTCATGGCTACTTTTTCCGTATTATATACTTTCATTCCTGTGTATACCCTTTTTTCCTTTTTGGTATTCGTACCCCCATTTATATTGTTAGTGATTTTTTCCACTTTCAATCATTCCATGTACTCTCAATTTTTCATTCTCATGCATTTTTATTGGTTTTATTCCTGTAATTAAGGTTCTGAACTTCACCACTGGATTGTCCTCTGCATCTACCCGCTTAGCGAGCAAATGTCAGGAAGCATTGTTGAGGCTGAACTGATCTAATTCATACTATGATACGATAGAAAACCACTGGTCTCGGCTGCGCCTCGTGCGTGTTCGTGTTGGAAGAATTTCAATGGTTTTTGTAAAAGATTTCAATGGAAGCCGTGTTTCAAAACCCAGTAACCCCGTGGGGTGGCAACTTGACGTTCGTCTGTCTGCCTTCGCAAAGTGGCTGCGAGTACACGGGCATTGCGTCGCTTGGAAATGCAGCGTGCGCTTGGAAATGCATTGCGCCGCTTGGAAATAACGCCCCGGACAGGCGAGCTTTGAAGGCGGCGGTAGATGTATCTACGAGGGGCTTCAAAGAGTTCCTGGAAATAGGATAGTACGAAAAAAATATTTCAGTTAGGATCTTTATTTTTCAACATATGCTCAATCGAGGTCAATACGCTGCTGCAAACTTTGATGCTAGTAATTAATTCGGTCTCTGTAGAACTGAGGGCCTTGTGATGTGAACAATGTCAGAGCAGCTCTTTTTAGGTCTTCAATTGATAGAAAATTAACCCCGCTCAAAGATTCTTTAACTTTGGAGACAAAAAGAAATCTGATGGTGCCAAATCAGGGCTGTAAGGTGGATGTCTGATAATTTCCCATCGAAATTCACGTATCACAACTCTTATTTGCCGAGCACCATGAGCATTTGCATTCTCGTGATGTAAGAAGATGCGTTGATGCAGCTTGCCAGGCATTTTCCGCGATTTTCTTGGTCAGTTTGTCAAAACTCCGTAATAAGCTGATATAATTGTCTCCCTATTCTCGAGGAAGTCAATTAGCAAAATCTCCTCTGCATCCCAGAAGACAGGGGCCGTGACTTTTCCTCTTGAACGTTCAGATTTTGCTTTGACAGGCCCACTTCCACCCCTACGCAGCCACTGCTTTGACTGAGTTATATCCTTAGGATCCCACTGGAAGAGCTACGTCTCATCCCTTGTCACAATTCTTTGAAGAAAAGCTTCAGTGTCCCCATCCCAATTGTTCAAAATTTCCATGAAAGATCGGTTCTCATCTACTGCTGATCTGGGCGTAACAGCCTGTAGGGACCCATCTGGAGACCCATCTATGGACCCATCTTGATTTCCAACTGGCGGCGATGTGTTATTGAGTGCATTTAAGGATTCATGTTTGAATGTGTTATAAAATGTTGGTACAAGAACGTTCAGGGACAATAGCATCAAACGCCGTGTTAACAATTTTTAGTTATGTTTGTTTTACGAGCTTTTTCAAGTCACCTCGTATATTTTAACGTCACGTGGAAGCAAATTTAATATAGCTGACGACTTATGAGTGATTTCTTCGTCGAACCAATGGTATTTTTAGTTGATCATAATACAATGTACGAAATTTCCTGGAATAGTGAGTCTTCATCCGTCTACACAGAACCTGTGCTAGTACTAGTAGTACTAGCCCGAGGTAGTACTAGTACTAGTAGTACTAGCCCGAGGTAGCGAGCGCCTTCGTTGCGATGCTACGTGATTCGGTGAGTTGTGAACTAACGCATTAGAATTTTTCTCTCGTTGTTTATTCCTTTGAGTATGTAATTTAACACACACCTGAGTAAATGTCTTGATGATTTCAGTATTTGATTGTTCAGCTGGTAAAAAGTAAGAAAAAGTTCGATGTACCTTGCCCGATAAAACCCGATGTACCATGCTTTGTATGTGAACGAGATCGGAATAAACGATTTTTTTTCTTTCTTTCTTGCGCTGTGGTCGGAAATAGACTCGTCAAGTGAGATTTATTGTATCGCTTGAGGTTCAATAACTGAATTGAGGTCCTTGAAAGCATACGTCGTACCCTAATTTGAAGACCTAAGTAACCACTGATGTTGTACATCGTGCTTGTCTTCGTACTCGTAAGTGGGCTTGAGAGTCTGCTGACCTAATATGATTTTTTTCTCGTTCAAAAGTTAACCCTCTAAGCACCAGTGGCACTCTATGGTCTATTTCACGAGGCTGCGGCGAGTTTTTCGTGCAAAGGTAACTGCAGTCTTCAATTCTAAAATAATTCTCTCGTTACGAGGTTAACGGTTTACTAGACGTATTATGTCAGTTGACGCGAGTTACATAAGCAGTTTTTTCGCGAAATCCGAGATAACTTTAGGTCGTACTGTCAAGAAGCAACAGTTGCAGCTGCAGGCAACCGTTGTAAATATCGCGATACTCGGCTGTGTGCTTGGCAGCGCTCGTCCTGCAGCGGCCGGGGCTCTGGTGCCCGACCCCTCTGGCACTCGCAATTAGGAAACCAATTGCGAATACCAAAACAAGAGCTCCTGTTTTAATCTTTCTTGTCATTGTAGATGCCCTCTGCGGCCCATCTGTTAAGAGCATCTCGGGAGGCTTAGGATAAACAATAGGGTTAGGTTAGTTACGTTTCCCTAACGTCTCTAAAGTTACCTGTTAGGTTACCTCAGCTATAGATAAGTCTTCGGGACTTCTCTATCTTTCGTGTCCACTTTGTTTCTTTGAATTTTAACACCTCTGCTAGCTTTTCTTATTCTTTTTTTTCTTCATTTTTAATTTGCTGTTTTTAAGCGCAGACGATCCTGTGTAGGAACACACCTGTATGGACTTCCTGTTCTCTACAGTCCATACTAAATGGCACCTGAGCTCTCTACTCTCTCTTTGGATAACATTTCATGTGGATAGGAAACTTTAAACAAAACAGTATTCTAATTTACAGCCAGTGCCAAGCTTATGGGCATGAACATTTTTTTCTGTATAAAATTAATTTACTCCGTTTTGAACAATAAAACTTGACAGAAGTGTTGGCAATACTGGCATACATATACTTGCAACTTTTGAATCAGTTCTGCCCGATAGTAAATAAACTAGAGCAATGTCATTGTTTGAGGACCGTGCTTCCCTTTTGTGCCCTGCAAGTTTCAAATTAAAATGAGTCGCCGTGAGGGCCATACTGATCAAAAAAAGGCAAAGATTGTGTCCAAATTAGCTGATGGTGAATGTGTGAGAGATATAGTTGTTACTTCGGGCCGTGATGTCCGTATTATGAAGAAGTACCCTGTAATCGTGAAGCCAAGGTCGAAAGAAAGGAAGGACACAGGAAAATATAGGATCCTGGCGAAACTTAATTGGTCCAGAGTGCAACGGATAATGTGTAGGAACCACCCTCACTCGACAAGCAAGATTGTTTTTGAGAATGTTGGACCAAGCTCTACATTGAAAACGAATCGATGTCGAGCGCTGAGAAGTATGACAAAGACACGTTCTGCCCGATATAAGACCCGCTTTGTAGCAGATGCACAAGGACTCTTGACTTGAATGCGCAAGAACGTACATGAAATTGGGTTTTAAACGCATTTCCTCTACATACGAGATACGTGTTACAATCGACAGACCTGACGGGTGGAACAAAGTATGTGTTCTAAAGGGGCTTCCGCCGGGCTTCCCGCCTTTAACGTCTTCATCGCCAATGAACAGGAGGAGGTGTTATGATTTGGGCAGAAATTGTTGTTGGCAATAAAATATGAGATTCATTTAGAATCACCGGAGGTGTAAAACTGACTGCAGCTGCCTATGTCGATTTCCTGAAGCAAATATTCGTTTTGTGGCTTCTAAAAAGGTCTCTTGGCAACAAAACGAGGTTTGTTTTTATGTATGACAATATCCTTCACATACTGCAAAGGCTGCAGTAGAATATTTGAAGACTCTCTTGTTCAAAGATGGCCGACTGATGAGATGGCAAACGTGATCTCCGAACCTGAACTCTATTCAGAACCTCTGGTCACAGCTTAAGCAACGTGTTCACCAGTCGGGACGGCCATTTTTCTTCAAGGATGACCTGTGGAGTGAACTTGAAACTTGTGCTAAAAGTATTATTGCTAATGAAACTGAAAATTTGACGAAAACCATGGACGGACGTCTCTTGGTTATTGTTGAAGCACGTGGAGGGTATATCAATCATTAACATGTTTCTCGTAAACTGTGTTGAAAAATATTGGTATTAAAATGTTTGTAATGTTCATGCTATATTTCAGTATTTCTAGTAAAATTTAAAAATTAGAAAATCAAGTATGCATACTTGTCATCCCGGTGCACAAAATTGTGACGTGGTTAAAATTCATCTAAATTAAGTACATTCAAAAACTTTTACTTAACATTGGACTGATCGATATAAAACTCGTACATAACAGTAGAACTATTATGTCAAAGCAACGTCCAAAATTTGGTAGTGACTGGTTCATGTTTGAGTTGATGATTAACGAAAAACTATAGTAAAAAAAGCTTGACACGGGGTTTAATTGAGTCAATAGTTGAAATCGTTATTATACTAAAATAATGTTGTCGGGAAGTTATTCGGTTTATCGGCGTTCTTTTGCTACCCAGTAATTATTACTATTCATCGGGAGGTCTACTCGGAGAAGCGGTCCATTTTCTGATGTATTCGGAGAGTTGTTCTCTACGATATCATGTAAAATGAAACTTGAAATCTAAGCTTTGCTGGTCGTATTTTAAATTGTTACTGAATTTTCATTCATCTGTACAATGTTGTCTATTTTTATTTATATGGTACATGTGTGTAGACCAATGTATTAATGCTAGGTAAAACAGGACTGTGGTGGTTAGTACTGATAACTGTTAGATAGTAAAAGCTGTTTCCTATTTTCGATTGTGAACGTATTTTGTACATAAGTAAACGAAATCTCTACGTGTGTGTTTGGTAGTGACGTGAACATTTTTTAGTGACCCCACTCATCTTGTCTATAGTGTTAAATTTGTAATACTAAAACGTAATTTTCTACTGTGCTAAGAATCGCTGGAGTAAAACATTGCACGCTTGGAAATTTTACGAGTTGCGTGGGAATTTTTTTGACGGCCTCTGATTCGTTCACACTCCACGAGCAGGAGCTGCTGCCTCTGCCATGCGAAGTGCTAACGAACTTTTTTAGGAAATTGCTTCTGCCGGCAAAGGGCAAGCCTTTCGCGGCCGGATAATTCCACCGATCATTATGTTGGATTACACCCTCTTCTACCTTAGGTCTCCTTCGCACGCTAAGTTTGGAGGTGTTCGGACGCAGCGCAATTTTATGGACGGATGTGGGAAAGTGTGTGTATCTATCTAGTGTAATACTAAAACTCTGGTCGTCTTGCTTGCTTGAAACCGTGCACACGTTTGTTTGTCGGATCTGAGATATTCGAAATTTATACTCTTCGTTTAATCCTGTATTGTGGATACCGACTTAACTGCTGAGGTTATATATCTGGATACGGTTCGATTTTGATACATTTTATATAACCCAACGGGTCACGTGTCTAGTTCGCTATAATATGCTAAGCCTCTAATGAAAGGTAATGATGTCGTAAGGGAGTGCTTGGACCTTATACGGTATACATTTTTTTAAGCAAAGAAAACTTTTCTCGTGAGAATAATAAGAACTATACATTTTAGTAAAATCCATGTTACCGCGAGGTTTTTATTATCAGTTCTTGTTGATCTTGAAGGGGACCATCCTTGCGAAAATGGTCAAAAAAATGCATTTTCGGTT
>VOMN01059169.1:21623-39020 GCA_014899125.1 Orchestia grillus | reverse complement strand
AAGTTTTGTATGAACGTTTGTTATTATTACTCGGTGATGAAATAACGGCTTTCTGATTTATTTTTTTTTCTAAAAGTAATCGCTCAAGATCATTCCCATCATCACATCTTCATGTGTCCGAAGTGACGACAAGCGTCTTTTTGGCATGCGTCTTAATATATTTCCTATTATTTAGTCGTTCCTGCGATTTTGCGGTAGTAAGTGGGTTAAATATTTTCTAGCTTTCTGATATTTATATAAAAGCTGGTGTTTAGTAATACTAAAGCTGAGCGTATGAAATCGTAAAAATCTGTAAGTTTTTCAGCGACAGGGATTTTCATATCATTCATGCCGCCTTGTAATTGCGCTGTTTTTGAAAACCTCTGTTCTGGAGTTGGGACCAGCGTCTCAGATATCTCGTTTCAGGACTCGGTGGTGCCGTTGTGCACCACAATCGTAACGCAAATATCCCTGTCCACGGCGCAGATTACTGTTCAATGTTCCTCTAGACTTGGACAGGTCATAGCAGATTACTGTTCAATGTTCCTCTAGACTTGGACAGGTCATTTCCTAATGGCGAGACAAACTTGAATAATGTACGTTTCTTGAATAATGAATTAAATAATGTACGTTTCTTGAATAATGAACGTTTCTTGCGAAAAATTGTCAGGAGTATTTGGACTGAACGTTCTTTTTACGTACATGGTGCATCAAAAATTCCGGGGTAAACCTGTATTTTATTCCTTCTCAAGCTCCTGGGCATACTGAAGGTTGTATTAAGAGTTACTTCCTGCCCTAACGCGAGCTTACCACCCGCCGGCCTCGTTGGCAGACCTCCGTAGCACTCCAATATTTGTCAAACAAGACGTATCGTCTGCGTTCTTGATTTCGTGTGATGCGCAACTTCTTCGCTATTTCTAGTCTTCCTAAATGAGCGTCGATATATAGCGCTGCTCACAACGACCAGTTCATCGATATGCTAAATTAGACCATCCGTTACTAATTTGGTCATTGTCGGTAACTTAAATTATCAGTTGGGAAGTTGCATTCCTCAGTTTCGTTTTTATTTTGTCTTTGTCTCTCGATCTCTTTTGACGTCTTCGGTGGGGCTTCCTTTCTTCAGAAGTTTCAGCATTTCTTCAACGGCTGTCCCTGTCTTTGTCGTTGAAGGCGAATTGGTCTTTCTTCTGTTACAGTTTTGCTGATGTAGGTCTGCGCGGCCATACTTGGCAGCCCCATCAGTATTCGCAGGTTTGGTTCATTCTCCAGGATTGGCCTTTTCTCTCCTCGATGAGTAATGGATTTGAAGGAAATTACCTTGCCTTCCGATGTTCCCCAAATATAAGGTATTCTCGCCAAGTATACTTAGAGGTAGAATGAGAAAACTATACGGTGAAAACTGGACTTTTATTACAGCTCGTGTCCACGACAGGAATTTCTGAATTATTGCATATATCACGTCCAGTAAACGAACAAATAAACGAATATTTCAAAATTCTGTTAGCCTAAATATACTGTACAGTGTGAGAATTATATTTTCTAACTCGAGTTGTGTCTAATGGACCGTGCAATTTGTCATTAAAATCTGCTGTTCGGCAGCACGAAGGCTTGCGAGGTGGAACCGATTGTCTGGGAGTTTTTGTTAATTAAGCGTGTAACTTACACTACCTTTCTATTCATGTTGTGATATTCAATGTCTAAACATTAAACAGAATTTTAGTAAAAATCTGCGAAAACCATGAGACAGAAACAGTATACCTGTACGTGAGATAATTTTTTGTCTTATTCGTCCACAGCTCGATTATTGAGTTTATTTCGAGTGTTTTTTTCTCAATTATGTTCTGATCGATTTTCCACATGGTTGAGGTAGTAAAAAAGCATCGCATCGTTTCTTCAGCTTAGAATGTAGTTGAAATTTGTATCATAATGAGCTTTTAATCTTGAGCCAGTTCAAATAGACAAATATTTTACGTATAACGTAGAGCCCAAGAATCTGTAAAATGTTTTTCTGTGCTTTCTGTGGTCTGAGTGTTCAGTTTTCAGGTTAACGTTTCGGGTTTGCAAGTCAGTGGGGGTCTTCTGAACGTTGACGAAATGAACTACATTTTACTTGTAAATCGGGAAACGGGCATAAGTATTATTGCTGCGATCGATTTATTTAGATATTTTTTCGAAAATCATAAGTGTATCGGAGTTCATGAAATGAAATAAGTTAGAAGTTATAAGAGGGTTAGTGTTGGCTTCCCAGCCATAATGTAAAGGGGTCTCATCTGATGGGATCTTGGCGTTGTAAAAGCTCTTGTGGCATTCAATGGACTACCCGATCCACTGTACTAGATTAAAGCTAAACTTGCACTAATCTAACGCTAAACTTGCACTAATCTAAAGCTAAACTTGCACTAATCTAAAGCTAAACTTGCACTAATCTAAACCTAAACTTGCACTAATCTAAAGCTAAGCTCGCACTAATCTACGCGACGATTTGAACCGCTAAATCTGTATGCTCGTATTTTAGAATATAATTTCAAAGGAATTTTTAATGAAAACTATGCAACAAATATTGTTGTGACCGAGGTAATTTATTGTAATATAATAAATGTTTAATCCCCTAAAGATGTTTGGAAATAGCTTATGATTGCTCGCAGCAGTGCATGCACGGCGAAGTTGTGTGACTGATGTTGAAGAGCACAGGCCACTCAGAGCAGGTAGCGTGAGACCGATGCATACTGAGACCTGCAAGACTGAAGCGCTGCTTAACTGCCGGAGCCATGAAACTTCACAGACGCCATTCAACATTGTCGTCACTACACGAGGTGGCTGATCAGTCAAGCACCATAAGTAGGGTACATGATCGATGTGGAGCACGTCCTCACCGCTGGGCGGGCGGGGCCAGACAGGGACAGTGGCCCCACATGTCCTCCGAGTGTTTGCCCAGACCGGGCACCTCTTGAAACTCATTAGTGGACGCTTCGCTCTCGTCCCGCATTACCAAGAGTCGTTAGCTCGATCTTGAACCTGGAGACTTATGCCGATAGATTTGAATGGGTGTATCCATGATAGTTTGAGGCTTGTTCTTTTTTCATGCGGCTACGTTATATTGTGCTCCAAGAAAGTCAGGGTGCATTCAGTGCTCATGATGTATTTTTACGGCTGTTTTTTTGTTGCGCAGAAGTGTGTTCATCCTTTCCTCGTCTCAAAGCAAGTTTTCCCTAAACCTTTGAAAGTTCGAAGGCCAAATGGCCACGATGGCTGATATCAATCCTGGTCGCGTGCGTACGTCCAAACAAGGTCCGCTGCGGTGGCCTGGCACAGAGAGGCTCGCCGGCCTCTCAGGGGAAGGTATCTTGTGACTCACGCTCTTGAAAAAGCAACCGTGCACTTTTTATTAACCCTATCTTTCTTTGTTGCGAGCCTTTTCAACTGAGTATTCGGTCGAGTGGTCAACTGGAAGTACCTGCAGTTGATTTTATGTGATGAAAATGTCAACACCAAGGGGATAATTTTGAGACAATGTGCTTTGTACTCTAATAAATAAAATGCGCGAACATACATTTTATTCCATGAGAATCTCGGGAAATAGAACACTTGCCGTTGTGTCAACCATCGTGTATGACGTATCGTGTCAGCCCCTCGAAGGAGGTTTACAGAACTGTGAAGTATTACGCCTTCTTGCTCTTTGTCAATAGTACCAAGCATGGGAAATTGCTACCTATAGTATATACGTAAATGTATAACTAGTCTACGCATGCTGGGACCAAGTATGATTTAGCCGAAGTACAGGCAAAGACTTATTTAGTATTGATCATTTTTATTGTGATGTTTACTATCGGTCCAAATTAAATGTTGGTTTCGACCATAATGCTAGCATCTATTAGTCATTACCTAAGTTTTCTCGCGGACACTGCTGGTTCTGGGATGATTGAATCCTCATTTGCGAATGAAAGTACTTATATTACATTTCTTGAATTAGACGCTATCAAATGATTACCATCATATGGATCATGATATTTACATAAGCTCATACCTACACGTAAAACATTAATTATATTTACGTCTCCGCTGCAGCACCTGACTTCCATTGCTACCCCAGACTTCGCCTTACCCAACTCATAACTCATACTTGCTGAGGTTCTGTAAAATGTCAATCAAGCATGGTTTTAGGGGCCAGTTGTTGATGAATTTGAGTGAGAAGTAGGTTAGAAACGTAAACTGACGCAACCGTTACATAAAACATGTCTGAACTTGATCGACAACGAGAGGAACGGCAGCGCCGCGCGCACGCTTCACAACCGGTGGTGCAGTTGATTTATTTACATATAATCGTGTGTAATATTTATCGATGAAAGGTGAGATCAAGGATTTTATTTTTTTTTAGGATCATAAAGACGGGGATCCAGTGTAATTAATCTCAATTTGATGTTTTCAGGACAGTAAGCATGTAATTTTCAACAGTTTCTCGCGTTGCAGCTCCGAAAAATCTCTCCAAAAATGTTTTTCCGTCCGTCTGTTCGTTGTGCTCTTACGGATTTAGATAGGTTAAAATTCTCGGGTCCGTATTTCAAACTAATCAACAAGGCTGTCCGAGAAGCATTTCGTATCAATGATACTGCAAGTATCAATATTTCATGTCAAATTTACCGTAACTAACAGGACGTCTTAAGAAATTATCATTTGTCCGTCCAGTTTAGCGGGGTGCGTTTACTATTATTGATATATAAGATTACCTGCACTTTGGTGCTGGTGTAATAGTACGCCACTCGTATACTATTTATCAGAAAATCTTAGATGCACTCGTGAAAAATTAAAATGAATATATTTCTAGAACGAAATTATGGAACTATCTTATTCCAAGAGCTTGTAGAGCGTAAAGGACACTCTGATGTTGAAGGAATCAATGTAGAAAATTGAAATTTTGCAGAATGGTGTCTCATTTTTGGGTGTGAATGTTGCCAAAAAATGTTGTTACAATTTTGTTTCTGTTGCTGAGAATACCACTGAAGATCTTGGTACTCATTGTCAGAATGCAACTTCTTACCTTACCCAGAATGATGCCACTTGTCGGCTTGTGCCGACGTATTTATTTAAAATTAAGGGACTTGATAGATAATGCAGAAACAAACGTCTACGTATTGATGAAATTCAGTGGAGAACATGGTTTGATGTGGTAGATTGCATTGCCAATATACTATCCCATGTTTTCAATCAAATTGTGCCATTTGGGATTTACCCCAATATTCTGAAACGAGCTCGCGTTGTTCTGGTGTTTAATATAGTGGACGGGCGAGCCTCGTACGCTGGGTAAGTATTGGGCTATTTTCACTTTCGTTTTTTGTTACTAAAGTGTTTGAGAAACGGATTTATCAAAAGACTGAAGAATTTCGTATCCCATTCCTCAATTATTTCATAAAACCAATTTTGATTTCGTAAAGGGACTGGCGCAGCTAACTAAAGCCACATTTTACCTTTTGCAAGACCTACTTATATATGAAAGCTATCATTTTAAGAAATGCACTATTTATCTTTTCCGTGATTTACGTGAGGCATTCTACTGTGTGAATCACCCGATATTACTTAGAAAACTTCTGTGCTGTGGAGTAAGAAGTCTTTTCCAATCACTTCTAAAGGGCTATCAAGTATAGAGCAGGATCGTATGTGGCCATTGATGATCGTGATTTTTATTTAAACCCTTCGTATGTTGCTGTTTGTATACGTTTTGTATTGGGACCATTGCTTTTCAAGATTTTCATAAATAATATCACAGCTATAAGTAGTGAAAATAGTAATTTATTTACTGACGATACTGTATTTTATGTAGCAAGAGATTCATTTGATAAGGTTTATCTTAGTCTTAGTTTATCTTAGATAAACTAATCGCTTAGTTTATCTTAGTTTATTTCATGTACTGCTACGCTGTGCTGTCAGACTCGTTAGCAGCCTGGTAGAGGCGAGTAAGCTGATTACCTTCGTAGACAAAACTAAACTGGTGTTTGTTAACAGCTAAACCAGGGCCTGTTTTAGAGAGTTAACGTTTGATCTGGGTTTGAATAGAGTAAAAATTTCAAGTACCTTAGTTTGATCGCAGACAGCAAGTTATCTTTTGTAAAACGTATACAATGTGTCTGTGATAGCCTGAGTAAAGCACGGGGCGTGGTGCATATTTTTTTGTGTCCTACCAATTCACTCACTTGAATTATTTTTTGTTCTCTAAACTTATTCTAAATTGGTGATATTCGTTTCAATCTTGAGAGGTTTCGGTGCAAATAAGAGAAAAAAGTGAAAGTAATTCTTCGTAAAGCTCGGCGATCTATGCTATACTAACCACTTTCCCACCATAAAATATTAAAGTAGACCTGCATTCTCAAGCATGACGATATGTACCAGCATCAATTGTTGATGTTAATGCATAAAGTTAATGCATTATTTTATGACGAGAGGCGGGTTGATCGAATGCTTCATCCTCCGCCCTTACACATCAGTGTTAAACTAGGCTTAATTACTTTAACATTACTTCTATTCGATCAGGAATTGAAAAATGTATGATTTTGCAAGCATTCAATTTTTTAACCACATACCATCTGACTTCAAAGAGCCATCGTTTTACATTACATACTAAGATGTATAGATTTTATACTGAACAGGTATTAACACGTAGCAATTTCATTGTTGTAGATTTCATTATTCCGATTATAAAGTTCTTTTATTGTCCGCCGAGAAGTTTTGCTGTGAACTCATTGGCTGTACATCAGGGTTTTAGCTTATTTTTTATCAACATGTTGATTTTCTCTTCTGTGGTAAATAAGAGTATGAAGATGCAATTCTACAGTATGACCCAATACGCTCGATAATTTTACCTGTATGCTGTATCTATGATACAAGTCATTATCATTTAACAAGAAACTTCAACATTAAAGCTTGCTTAATTCTAAATTTACCGAGTGTACTTTATAGTGGGTCATACGGTATAGCTATANAAACCCTCAAACCATTAGCAACTTATCACAGTGATGCAATTAACGTTGCAGTCTTGTTATGTTGATCTATGGCACGGCCCATGAGGACATTAGGCAACGAAGCAAGGCTTTATTGCGGCTCTGTAATGGTTCGCCTGGGCATCAAATAGCCCTTCCAGCCGCCTGCAGCCCTCACCAACTGCGGAGTTATGCCTACGGCTAGCCTGTCCTGGCGGTTCCGCATCTCGGTTTACCAGCGTACATGTTGTCGCTTGGTATCTAGGTTACGAATCTTAGTTTATCGATCCTCGATTTGTGTGCACCGTACTTTTTATTTGTCTCATCTCCATACATGTGTTCATTGCTGTCTCTCTGTTACGGATTACAGTAAGTCAAACCTCGGTGTTTGTGCGCCGCTGCAGTCTTCGTACGTCTTGTTTTTTCTACCTACCATTGAGTTTTTGACTATTTTGGTTGTAAAGTTTTGGGTTAATTAATTGAACTAGTACTATTCTCTTCGCGAGATATTGCCTCATTTTCTTAACATTCGGTTTCGAGAGATTATTTTGAGTCAGGGAAATAGAGCGTCTACAGTAAATGAATGTATTCTATTTCTGTGTTTTAGGGCGTATGTACACATAGTATTTAATTCTCATTTAAATATTGTTGAATCTCGTCAGAGATACCTTTGCTTTTCTTATCTGGCATCCTGAAGATTATGATTATAAAGTTGCATAACTTTTCATTATTATATATTGTAAATTCAAAATTTTACCAGGCTCGAACGTAGTTTGCATATTTCCTGCGTTCCCTCGTTTATGGTCATTGCTTTACTTTAGAGTTCTGCTTTGACGCCTCAGTCTCTTGCTTAATTTTTACTTGGTGTTCTACATCTGCATTTCCTCATCTAGAGAACTAAGGAGACTCTCTTGGATCTCCATGCAAGGAAATAATGCTCTTCATTGTGCGTCTTGCACAACGGTGACTGAACACACTTATCATTAGGTACTCAATGTTACGTGTAAACAACTCATGTTTCGAATAAATTTAGAGAACTATTTACATGTTCACAACTCGATGAGTTAAAAGAGAATGGGTCGTGTTTGACAAATCTATGTGGCGTAGCTCTGCCTTAGTAATTTAACGAAATTGTTACCATGTACTGGAATGTTATTTTCGGTCATTACCAAAATTAAAAACGTGTCTTAGTTACAATATACCGTTCACTTTTCAGAGTTACGACTATGATTTTCCGTAACGTTACTTTGTTGTCACTTTGACAAGTTTAACTGTGGTATAGGTTGAATCTCGTTATAATTCCTCGGTTGGTTGGTTTATGCGGTGATCAAGTTTTACTAATTTTTCAGCTACTTCGCTCTTGAAACGGTTCTAAAATTTTCGCATCACCTGAAACGTCGCAAACGGTGAAAGTTTGTTATCGATTCACTGAAAAATATCTATTTGTCGGCTGACTAATGATTAGATGCTTCAATTTCAATTAACTCAATTATCTCACTGTGAGGAGGTTCGTTCTATTTCAAAATGACTTTTTGCACATGCGACCTTAGAACTTTAGCGAATGGCTCAACGGGTTAAATATCAAATAGAATTGAGTGCAAATCTATGACGAGCAGAGAGCTATGCAGATCCCGATCACAATTGCTGACTATGGACTGATTCTCTCGAAATGGCAGAACATGCTACTCTACGGTAGTGTTAAGAGTTTCAGTACACTATTTGTCCAGCAGTTGCAGTTGGTGCGTAAATGATTATTTGTAAAATTTTACGTTTAGTTTGTCAGCTTTTCGTCACTATATATATTGTTATATTGCTTTCCATCTGTAAATAAAAAGCATATACTACTTGGCAGTTTGGCTTTACTGATTCCTATTTGAACAAATGATTTTCCATCATGCACAACTAGCACTGGATTTGATATTTGTCTCTGGGATATCTAGAAAAGTGTTTATAAGGAGGTAAAAATTAGTCGATATCTAAGAAGTGGGGAGTGATGTTCTAGAGCCATCCCATTTTTGGTGAATGGATTTCCAGCCTCCGAATGCGCAAGGAATTTTAAGAGTTCCCGCTCCCAACGCAAAGCGTTGTGAATTCATTTGTTATTTTTTGTGCGTAAGTCTACTTACGGGCATGTTTTGCTCTTCGAACTTCCTCATCAAACACTAAAAGAGACGCGAGCAGTTACAGCAATGCTAAATTTTTTATTTGATTGCTACATATTATCGTGCGGCTCACTGTTTTCATCAGCGAACATAGTACATTTTCGTTAAAAGATTTAACTTTGCCTTTGATGTCCTAGGTATAGTAACATTTGCCCATAGTAATACAAATTCTGAAGTTAAAAAGTAAATTTTCAAATTTCCGATTTTCAATTTATATTTATCTTTATGTTCTGAGATACACTACGTTTTTTTCTCAAGTTCCGATCGTATTCGTACCCATAGGAGTTACTGCTTGTTAGAATTTATTTTTATGAAAAGAATCAGTTTACAAAATTTATGTATGTATTAAAAAATTTTCGCATTCAAATTTTAAACTAGAGTTGCAAGTATAAGGCGCCAAATACTGTATCCCTAATAGGTTGCTCAGTTCCATAAGCCCTCAGCTTAGACCTCTAAACGGCCTACATGCGCTATGTATGTCACGTGCTGAGAGACTGATGCAACCATTGGCGAGATTCGTGGCTTCCTAATTATATTTCGCTATTGATTGTGCAATTTTTGGCCACTCCGTGCTTTGATGTTGGAGTTCGTCATGTAACATTTAACTGGTGATTCTAATACAGTTTTAATCGACTTAATGTCACGAGACGAGATCGTTCATGCAAAGGTATTCCTCGTTTTAGCTCAACGTCACGAGAAAGGATTCAAATAATTAAAAATTAAAATTTGAATTTGACTATGAAGATGACAATAATGAAAGATTATACTTGCTGCGCTAAAGTAAAGCAAAAGAAGAAAACGAGACCACATGGTTCCAATGAATGTTGTTTGAAATCCTCACACATGAAGTAGGAGCTCCAAATCTTCCAATGAAACCAAAAAATTGTTCTTCATGCGAATAAACGTTTGTACAGAAGCTAAAGAGGGAAATGTCCTATGCGGTCGATAAACTGTAATTATACTAGCATTTACAAATTTTTATTAGGGTCACCAGAGAAAATGAGGAATTTATTAGACGGTGCCATGAATGCACAAGGGTCCCAGAATGTAAGAGTACCATGAAAATTAATTCATTGTACCATAATTAATTAAGAGTACCATAGTGAATATCAAATTTCATAGGTATTGAAGTAAAATATTTTTAGTTTACGACAAACCCCAAACCCAGATAACTCTTACAACAACGCGCTACATAATACACAGCTTTTCACTGCGTATTGGAGAACTAAGTTACAATGAAGCATGAAATTTTAGCAAGGTTTCAGTGAGAAGCTCCGCGTGAATAACGTAGGATGAATTTACAACACGGGATTTACGCTATTTCGGATTAATAGTTTGACTTATAAATAACAATAAATGCAGGCTTACAGAGCGCGTTTTTCCTCGTACTGCTGGATCGGTATTTCTAAAAACGCCATTGTGACGAAATTGAGTTGGGGTTCACGTACAAAATTTGGAAAAATATTAAAATGTGAAATGTGTTTCTCTATTTCTAAAGAACAAAGATAAGCATTTAATTGCCTTGACACGATTATTAGATGACCATGATTGATTAATGACAATTATTAAAATTAAAGAATTACGATAAACAAAATCCACGAACCAGATAGATCATCAAGGGTTGAGAGGTCGCTTCATACCTCTCACATTCATATATGAGTGCACCCCGTCACCCATAGAAGAATAATACAAAAAAAAAACAGTTTAAATTTAAACGCATGCACTTTTGTAATGCCACAGGAAAACCAAATTTGCGAACACACGGAAGGCACAGACTCAGATTAAGGACGAAAATGGACTGATCAACTTAGTACGTACAAAAAATATAGAAAAATCACGCATCTTGTCAACATTCGAAAATGGCAAAAACTGTATTTAAAACGAGTCTCATGGGGAATGAAACAGAACATCACAGACTTAGCGCGAGTGCCATCCAGCTGCAATTGAAATACTAAGAAAAATATAAGTTTCCAAATCGTCAGGCTGCATGCATTACCCAAACAGCCAACCGGACACGCTTCAGCTATATTTTATGGCAAGCTGTAACTAGTGACCCTGCAAACAATCAAATTTGATATTCGGCAATTGTAAATTAAAATACTCGGACGCACACAAGCCGCCACTCTTATTGAATATTTTGAATTACAATACCTCGTTGACACTAATTTCGATTAGTAAGTACCCCACTTTTCAACTTAATATCAGACAATTTTTCAACTGATGATCACACCACTTTGCTTCAAATGCCGAGGCAGCGCAAATATATTAGGTCTTGATTACTGCTCCTTTCGAATTGCGGTGATGATTCGGGAGAGTTGCTCGGTTAAGCCCCGTCCGCACCATCAATCTTTGCAGCGATTTCGGTGTTCGTCAACTCTCCGCGAACACAAACACTGCGCGGGCTAGCAGATTTCGGTGTGTTTGTGATTACCATTCCGTAGGAAAACTTGAATACATACTTTCGTCGAAACAGCGAACACTCGCTTGTATATGTATATATTGTGCAAATAAATTGTTGATCTGATGGGGAACGATTATTTTATTATTTATTTATTTGATTATAACTGAATATTGTCCTATGAGCCTATTTAAATTAATGATTATTTAATTTAGCAGGGAAAGTAGCCGGTAGTAGCTGGCAGCTGCATAAATAATAATTTGCAACCTACCGACATGGCATTGCTAGAAGATCAACTGCTTCAGATTTTTCAAACGCGAGTAAAAACTGTATTATTTATTTAAGAATAATACCTACATGACTAACAACTGCCAAGATGTAAAATTAAAGCACGTTCTGCACTTGTACAACTTCCTGCAGCCAAATGCACAGTCTGGACCCGATTCAGAAGTTTGTCTTTTTCTTTGCGTTTTGGCGTGTTCGTAATTGATGGAGAATTTGGTAGTGTAGACGGGGCTTTACAATCGAAGTTGTTGTAATGGGTTGAGCGGCAAACAACGGTAGAGTCCTAAAGGTCTCGACTTTCTTCCCAAAGTGCAGGCCATACGCCCAAAGGCGCGACCGAGCCGATGCCCTTCATCCTCAGCGCCCAAAATTCAGCTCCACGTCTTCAATATCAAAATACTCCACTTCTAAATGGCCATGTCCATGTATGGGTTTGTCGCTCCCATTCGCGGATTAAGTCTGCTTGTCCTAAAATCTATTTCTAAGTCACGCCCAGTTTGACCCAGTTTAACCAATTGTAATTCCCTTTTACCCCTCATGTCACGCTAAGTGTCCATAGTCCCGCCTTCAGCTCACTGATGGATGTATGTTCTGTGCAGCTTGTTGAAAATTCCGCGGTTAACCCATTAGACCAATCTCGAGGACCATTATATCAAGTAATTTCCTTCGAGAAACCCCAGATCTCGAGCGAGAACTCTCTACCCGTGAGAAAGTTTAATAACATTGTTTTTTGTAAATGTTTAAGTTCCAATTTTTCTAAACTAAGCTCATTACCTAAAATCTATATTCCTAATTTCACCACACCAAAACAAATCCTGGAGAAATTTTACCAACTCCACCTCCAAGTGGCTATCAATCTAGTTGAAAGGAATGGGATATTTTTGAGTACCGATGGTATGATTACAGACCTATGAATATTTTATTCGCATTCACGGCTAGTTTTGAAGTGGCCGTAAGCTGGCTATCGAATAGCGCGCTACCTCTTGATCCTCTTACGGAGGTTCCGCAGCACCTGTGGCCCCGTTGCGCCCCCCTCTACCAGCCCCGCGTGTGCCTGCTTAGCGTGACTTCAATATCGGCGAGTGAGTCGGCCGGCGTATTATTTTTGACGCTATTTCATGGAAGGAATCTGAATGAGAACGTTGTTCAGTTTTAGGCTAGTTCAGCCCAAGCCCTCTATATATATTTCAGATCGTGAATCGAATCCGTACTTGCATTTGTGTTTCATTTTTAGATCAGTTTGTGTACTGAAGTTGCGTTTTTTTTCTTTGTTTGTCTTATTTTCGCTACATACGGTCTAAACAGCGAGTAGCTGACGTTAAAAATTGAAAAATTTACCAAGAAGATTTTTCTATTTTTCCTGTAGAACTGCACGGGACATTAATTTTCAACACAAGAGAGTCGTCAACAACTCGCAATAATTGATTATTTTGCGACAAGTGATATATGTTAACCATTTTCTTAGAATAATTAGTCAATGTGAGAAATGTAATTAGCAATACACGATAGAGTCCGATTGCAAGTGATGAAGACTAGCGTTTTGTTTGATCAGGATATTTGTAACATTCTGGTTCGAGATTGCATTTCAGGTATTTTACAGCATTTTTAGTACAGTGTACTTTTTGTATCATTTCACTAGTTTCTCTTACCTCTTCTTAGGTTGACTTTTAGACTGAGCTGCACGTCTGAGTAGAAAGTTCTTGGCTATCGGTAATAACCTCGCTCTAATTTTTCTTTCCTGTTGAGTATGCGTACGCAGGTGGGCGACTCAATTCTATCGTTGCACAAGTGTTCTTCCCCCCATTTAAATTACAGTCGTGTACCGCACAGCTCCGTGGGTGACTTGAAAATGATGTTACAAGTCGGTTTGGACGGGATGAAACGATTCAAGTAAATTGTAATTTTTATTTTTTACAATTTTTGTTGTAGTGCAGGACTTGCTGATGTGCCGAAACTCAAATCGCATTATGGTTCCTTCATTGTTACCCTTTATATGTCGATCGTACTTCACTGAAACGTAACCAACGTATCAATGTTTCTGTATCAAATCTTTTGATTATTCATTTGTTTCTCTTATCATTTTATCATCTTTGTTCCTTGAAGGATTCCTTTCGTAAATTAAACTTCTTTTTGAGTGATAAATAAGTTTTGTGTTACTTTCCGCGTGTTGCAAAATTATTTTTTCTCTATCCGACTCCGTATGCAAATGATCTCTTTGTCTTCTCCCAAAGGAGGACTTCAAAGACGCTTTCTGCGACTGAGAAAACTTTGTCTTCTAGTGAGTGCAGAGATCTACTCAACTTGTACCTAGGCTCTTGCTCCTTGAATTTTTATTTCTTTGAATAGGTTGAGAAAAAAATGTTTCATGATTCTTTCTCGTGACGAATATCCTCTGGTAGATCTACTGCTGAGTTTCGCCGCAGGTTTTATGAAAGACTAGCGTACTTTATCTCGAATAATAAAAGGTTCCGTAACTATTGGGATATTTCATAATAAATTATGTAGTTAGTTGCAAAACATTCATTTTATTTTGTTCAGTTCACTGCAAATTTATCTTATGTTAAGTATGGTTTACTTCTACAATGATTTGCTAAAAAGCAGAACATCTTCGATTTTTTTTTCTTACGAATGCTACACGCATTGCAAATTTGAATCGCTTCATCTATGGTTTCTCTTCCCATACTGCATCAAGGCCTTCATCCATGCTAAGTTCCTATAAACTGGGGCAAATTTAGATAAGCGTCCGTTTTCACAATTGTATCCGATAGCGATTTGCGTTCTAGCGATGCGTTGCGTGATCGAATTTGGTAAACCGTTCCTCTCTTATCGGAACTAAAGCTAGTTGATGCTGATGCCCAAATTTCTTATGCCTATTAACGTGTGAAATGTTAGTTATCGGCTTATTGAGGAAACTCTTCACTTCGAGTTAACAATGTTAGTACTAAATTTGATACGTATATAATAGATTTAATATAAAGTAACGATCGGTCATTTTACTGCTTCAATTTATGGTACACATTGGTAGTAAATTACTCGGTATACAATTGGTAAATGGGGTCTTTAAGAGTTGAGCAGCTGCCCCCTCTTGAGTCCGTAGCTGCGGGCGTTACCGCCGCTAGCTTGCAAGGTTTCGCTCTTAGCTTTGCCTGCCGTGAGCTAAAGCCGCTTGTCTATTGCCTGCTTACGCAATACCGTTCAAAATTAGGTAATTATTTCTTTAGTTTATTATCTATTTGCTTAGTATTTTCGTAATTTGATAGCTGAATATTGTTTGTCTGTTGACTCTGAGCATAATACTGTTCAAAATTCAGTTATCGAGAGTTAATTTTGTTTACTGGTCTTTCTGCTAAGTGTGTCCAATACTTGGTATTTGAATTTAGCCTGTTGGCTCTGTTCATGATTTGATAATTGATATATTCATACTGTAGACCTGGATTTAACAATTTTTCCATACCTATTCTTATTAAATCCAGTTTCTATCGCGTTTTTATAATTTTTTACCATTGTTTGGCACGGCTAGGTAGAATTCCGTAACCTTAATCGAACTCTGCAAATTATTGCCCTTAAAAGCTGCATTCAGTGATGCGCCATAATGTGCTCGTTGGAGCCCATTTTCCTATCAGGCGAACTTTTACGATAAAAGTCGTCGCTTCTAATATTATATTTCTACCCTTGTAAATCATTTCTTCAAAGTTGCATGAATGTAAAGCACGAAATGCGCTGAATGTGAGTCATTTATATGCTGAGCCAAGTTACGCTAGCAAACCTTTTTTTCCGCGTGACACAGTATTGCTTCGCTCACTGTGTGACGATACATTTAATTTTTCTTTAATTTCGGAGAAGTGACCATTGACGTGGCATGAACTTGCGTCATATTTATCTCTTAATATATTTACTCAAACGAAGGTTTATGCCAAGAACACTTCTTTATATAATATTTCTCGTCAAGAATCTCTCCAAACGATATTGAAGAATTTGCTGATCCAGTAAATCAGGAACCAGGAAAAGTCTCCACGTGGTTACCAGCTACTGAAATATGCGCCAATATAAGTAAGACGAAATGCACGTAAGAAAATTCAGCTCCTGCAAATAACCATCGAAAATGGTGTAAAAGAGCAAACTGATCACTCAAAAATTCTGGGAATTATTCCTGACAAACGCTGTACTTTCAGTGAACATTCATTTTTAATTTGTAAAACTTTGGGAATCGATCAGTGTACTCCATAAAGTTAGATATATATCACCAACTGATGCCTTAAAAATCCTGTATCATACACTTATTAACCCGTTTCTTCAATGGAGAATAGAATCATTGTGTGGGACCGATATTAACAAAACGAACAAAGTTTTTGCTTTGCAGTAAAAGTAGTGTAGGCTATTGCACACCTCGACTAAAATAAGCACGCTAACAACTCTTTTAAATGCATAAGAGTTCTTAAACTGCCCGACTTGATCAATTTTCAGTGGGAAACTTAATATTCAATATCATTAGAACAAGCAGTAACCTAAATCGAAATCTCCATGAAAAACTTCTGCCCAACTCTGTCCCATGATCGTATTACTAGGAATAGTAATATATTAACACTTCCTTATTACTCACGTGCCAAATCTTATCATTGCATTCTCTTACAGGCACTGAATTTTGGAATTCCCTTCATTCTAACATACGTCAAAATGCTTCGTGGAAATCATTTGTAGCTAATATTGCAACCTACCTTCTCGCCCCACTCCCCATGGCACATACGTACGTCTGGGTATTCCGTCCTATGTCGATATATACTCTTACATATGCGAGTGTAGTTATTACAATTGCCTACTCATACTTTGTGTGTAACTGTAGTTTGTAAGTTTAAGCTATTATTTCAGTTGTTGTTATTTTCTAGCTATGTCTGACCTTGAGCTTTTTTATGTAGTGATGTACCAAAAATTGAAAATACTCATCTGTCTATAGGTGACCTTAGAAGCCTTGTAGCTCATTTGGGCCCCCAAGTGGTGTATAATGCGATTCTGGTGTACTGCCATTTCTTACTTCATTGTAATACTGTGTCCGATGTAAATAACTTGGTAATAAATGTTTCAGATATTTCAAATGTTCCTCTACTTTTTAGCCACGCATGGAAGGTTACCAAGCTCTTACGGAAGTTTTCAAGACCCTGTGACTATAGTACATTTGGGAGTGCTCAGAACTAAGAGTAATGTCCAAAGTTTTCTAAATGAGCTGGCTGAACGGATCTAATATACAGAGTGCTAAAAAACTAGACGTCCAAACTTTGACAGTAGTTAGGAACGCGCAAAATGAACACTTCTACACGAGTTCCAAATATTTCAAAACTTCTTTGTTTGCGAGATACAGAGATTAGAAGTTTAACCTTAATGCCCAAATAATTACACTTCTGTTTTTGAGAAATATCATGATGGAAAATGCAACGAGTATCAAAGAAACATCTGTTTTATCAAACTTTACGTACTCTCCACTCATTCACTCTCCACTCATTATCTCTCCACTCATTATCTCACCACTCATTATCTCACCACTCATTATCTCTCCACTCTTTATCTCTCCACTCATTATCTCTCCACTCATTATCTCTCCACTCATTATCTC
>VOMN01059169.1:0-21590 GCA_014899125.1 Orchestia grillus | reverse complement strand
TTCACTGTCCACTCGTTCACTGTCCACTCGTTCACTGTCCACTCGTTCACTGTCCACTCGTTCACTATCCACTCGTTCACTGTCCACTCATTCACAACTTATTAACATATTCACTCACTCCCCGCTCACTCCCCATCCTGAGTGGAGAGTGTGGAATGAGAATTTAAAGTTTGATAAACATCTTTTTATCAAATATTCATTAATTACGTCATTACGACATTTCTCAGAAATAGAAGCGTTATGAACTTGGCATCAAGGTTAAATTTTTAGCCTCAGTGCCTTAAAAACGAATGACCTTTGAAATATTTTGAATTCGTGAAAAGTGTTCATTTTGCGTGTTCCTGCCTGCGGTCAATGTTCGTGCCTTTCGTTTTTTAACATCATGGATAGAATAAGAAAATCTGTTTTTTGCTTATGTGGTATGTGGTTTTCTACCTCAGTGGGTCACCAGGTTTGCAACAGTCGTTCTATAAATATAATAAAATTATTAAAAGTTATATTCACAGTGGGAGGGCTATGGTATTAATATATACTATGGTACAGCTCGACCTAAGAGAACGTTAAAATTTAAGATATTAGTCAATATAAGGAGCGCCGTTTCTCTTCGAGTTCTGCTTGCGTTGGTGCAACTTTCTGCCCCTGTCTAACTTCCACAGCACCGTTGTTCCTTAATTGGCATCGCTCCGTGCCTCTTCCCCCAGTGATGGTGCGAGGCATGGCCGCCTTGTGCTCATCAATCACAAAGAGCTGCTGTGAAATGACGGCTTCAGGCTAAGTAGAAAAGATTGACTTAACTCTGGTAAAGCCCTGGAAAGTTTAACTTGGGCAGTTTTAATGATGCGATTTCATTTGAAGTGCTTATAGTTTAATTTCGCTTCTAGAATATATAGCATATTCAAACACACGTAATTATGATTAATATCTGGAATGAGTTTTATCAATAGCAGTCGAGCACGCAACTACGCACGTTGGCTACACGAAGAGTTAGCGCTGCCCCCTAATCAATCATGCGCTTCAAAGGCTTCTTGTGAGCTGGAAGCATTCCTCGTAGCAGTGTAGTGGCTCAGGCATGTACGACTGAAGAGAAATGAGAATATCACCTGCGTAATTAAAATTTGAACTTACCCGACGAGTTAGGGTTAACGCGTTGATTAAGCTAGAAGTTGGTGCGTATTTACTTTGGTTTTTATTGTCGTTCATCGTCGTTTACCTTCATCATATTGGTCTTGTATCTTGGTAAAAGCATATGTTCGTCGACTTTCCACTTCATTAAATGAGTAAAATAATAATGATTAATAGTGAGTGAAAAAATACTACTTGCCTATTTATTAATATGATATATTTTAGGTGGTCTTGTTCACGTTGAATTTTGTGGTCTATGACTGATCAGTTATATTTTCAAGTGGTGTATATTGCCTATATTATCCAGCATGCGGTAGTGTGATTGTTTTGAATATGAGTTCCGAACCCGACGATGTCCCTGCATTCGCACGATTTCTGGTGACATTAACAGAACTCTGCTCTGTTGGGCTGTTCATCCATTTCATATCCTCTGAAGTCCTCAGTTGAGTTCTTCAAGGTCTGCCCAGAGAGGGGACTCAATCTGCAAGAAATTGCTCTTCGTGCTTGACGAGTGTCAGACATGATTTGTGAACCGTCAATTGTTGGTGGAGTGGTGACTGTATCAGTCGTCGTTAGTATACTTGAGGGAGTGACAGTTTTCTTAATGGGACTTTTGCTATTCCTCTGTAGGATCCACAATGTTTGTTCTTGCACTGCCTAGTTTAAGTTTTACATCTTTTATTTTTTTCATTCCTTTTTTTTATTTAATAGAAATCTTTGTATTGTGCACCTTTAATAAGTACTTTTGTCATGTTCTTACTACGTAAACTTAGAACCTCGTATTATACCTGTACAAATGCTTAAATTGCGCATTTTTGACAGTTAAGGGAAACTGATCCAGAGGGTGAAATTTTACGATCGGGCTGCATCCTGATCAATCGAGCTTGCTTGCCGCTTCTCTTTACGTGTAATGAAGGGCTTCTCATTTGATCTAAGCGCGTACACCGAGTCAGACCATGGTGATAATTAACGGTAGATCTTCTATAATTAATTTTGGCATGACTTTATTAAACGTAAAGAATTAAATTCACTCCAAGAATTGAAGAAGAGGAGAGATGTAAATCTGCAGGTAAGATTTGAGTAACCGTCGCTACTTCAAATGTTGTGAAACAGCCCATTTTCCCCTTTTTTGTGTACATTTCTGTTTGGGGTCTCTCTGTAAACTTCAAAAATAATGATTTCTGATGAGTTAACGTTAAGTTATACGTAAAACGTGAGATTATTTTTTCAGTTGCGAGTTTGGCGAGTTTTTCCAGACTAGGAACATTCTTATAAACTAGAAAATAGTACCCTCCGATATTTGGTTTAGATTTCGGTATCACTAGAGACCTTGAGTGTACTTAGCGCGAAGTTCTCCCGAGTCTTGACTTTCCTCAGCTTCTCTCACGGATGAGTGGGTAGTTTTTGCTTGAAGAAATGCATCACAGACGTTGTCCTTGAGTGATTCGGTGAGCGGAGCGTGGAAACGAGGTTTTCTATCTTCTTTCAGCGTTCACGGTTGAGGTTGATTTAAAAGAACGATTGATTTAAGGGAAGAAATGGACGAACGTTAGTTTTCTTTAGGGGAAAATTTATCTCCGTTTGTTGCCGGCTGAGTTTCTTTCCTAACTAATGACGGAACTAGCTCTAAGCTGTAGCAGGCATACGACATCTTGCTGCTACAAGTTACGTCGGCTCAACTTATTGTGAGGTCTACTTTTTGTTGATTCGTTGCGGACAAATGAAACGTGTGGAATTTTTTCGCGACATCTTGGAAAAAAGTGTATGGTTGCGTAGAATGATTTTTTGCACACCGTGTAATAACAGCTATCGTATTTTCATAATTATGACTTGGAATCTGAAGTCGAGTAAAAATTTATTTAACATCGCTCAATACTCCGTTCATTCGCGTTTTTTCGTCTATAGTTTAATTTTTCTCTAACACGTCCTTCCTAATCATTCTCTTTTTATCCATTCATTTTCTATTGGATTCGCGACCGTAGTTCTTCTTAAATCTATCACTATATCACGTACATATATGTATTTCATGGGCTGTGTTCCAATCATTCTCTCTTAATTGATTCATTTACAAAAATTTCTTTATCTTTGTTCCAGTTCTTACAATATTATCTACACGCATATATTTCATTCTCTCTAGAACACGAATAAGTAATAAAGGCAAGTGCGTTTTCACAGTTGTCGGAATTCACGCCGCGTAGTTTTGAGGCCTGGGCCTGGTGGCGCGATCATCTTTAGTGGGAGCGGCACTTCCTGCTGCGTACGCCGCTCCTGGTGTCGCTGCCGACACTCCACCGCCTCACCAGAACGTGTGCCTTCCCTTGAAGCTCAGCCAAGCTGTACAAGGCACCGTATTAGGTAGGCTTCCGGCCGCATCTACTGCGTGGCATCGGGCCAAGCTCGCGGCCAGGCTCGGAGTGACGTCACAGCTCGGCCGCTTGATGCCACGGTCAAGTTCAAACGCGCTCAATACGCCCCAGGGCGGCGCTCCGTTTCCGTGCATGGCCGACCATTTGGTCATTGCTCTCGAGATGCACTTGTGAATAGGTGCACGTATTACCGCCATTTCGAACGTGCGTGCTAGATTGGTATCGAATATAAAGGTTGCTCAGTGATGAAAAATGTCCGGGTTCTCAATGGCTGAGTTACTTATACTTCAAGTGTGTTGTCATAGTCGTATGCAGTGCATTAGGGGAATTCATTTTGTTCGACATCGTTTTTCTCGAGGATTCTCATTTATTAATTAAGATTCTTAACACAAGGTGGGGTTAGGATGTGCTTGCTGTTTATTCAGGCCATTGATCGTGCTGCTCAAATTTTGCACCGAAAGTTTGGTACGAGCGCGGTCATATTTCTATTGGATCGAAATGTTCTAATGTATGGGCTTTGATTTTTAGAAGATATATATTCTACTATTATTTCATTTGAACATAGTTTACATCATTGATTATTTTGTGTTTCGCTTAACATTTGATACATAGGTTCTTCGCTATTGCTTGTCAGAAGATAAAATTTACCATCTTTAAATTTACTTGGGTAGCTTGAATGACTTATTAGTGTTTTTAATTGTCATTGGCTGCACATCTTCGTTCGAGCTGTAGCTCTCTGAGCTGGTGTATCGAGGCTCGGTGATGCAGAATATTGGTAGCCTTGAGAACGAAATAAGAGCGAATGTGAACCCGTTTGGGTTGATGCGTGTCATGATGGTCAAGTTATTCGTATAAAACTGCTTAGCTCTCTGTACAGACGAGAGAGCCCTTGGTATAAGGTTGGTTCGGGATCGAGTTTCTTGATCTTCTTTGGGAAATTTTGACTTGTAAATATTTTTATGTTTAATAAAGAAAACTGACCCTGAAACATTGAATTACAAGTGTTTCGACGTCGTTCTAAACTGATTCTTCCGGTCGCGGCGTCCCCTGTGCTGTTCATTGTGGAACGCGGCCATCATTCTGAGGTCGCTAAGCAAATTTGAGCTCTAATTACGTGGGTGCAGCTAGAAAGTAACACCAGTGTAACTTTGTACGCTTGTTTCCGAATGCTGTATCGCTGCTCTGTTATTCCTTGTTATTTCGCTTTCTTCAAGCTGCTTACGGATGCTGTTGCCGGCCGGCCACCAAACGCCTCTCAAGGTGTTTCGAGCTCGAGTTTTCCCTCGCAGAGGCTCCTAAGGACTTCGTCTTTGAGAAATGATCGTCCTTAACTCCTCGTGAGTGCCAAATTGACTCGCATCTTCTCTGCTTCCTGACGTGCTGTTCTCGTGTTCCAGACGGATGATTTAATTGACATTCGAGCCATGACGTCGCCGTGAACTGCCGTAATTTTTTTTTCATCATACACGTGTTTTCTGTCAAAATTTGTGCCTGATAATAAGGTCGCGTTTTTGCAGTAATCGCACTTGGACGCATTAAAACTGTCGCGTATACAGTACGCGGTGCAACTATCTTTGAGTTTAGTTAGCAATTTACGTCGTATCTGCTGTTGTAAATGTTACGTTTAATAACATGTCTCACGTTAAGATTCACACGGCTTAGGCTAGCGCGTATAAAGTCTTTTTCTTCATGGAACGCATTTTAAAATACATGATTCGTTGCCCCGATAACCGCGATAATCAAAAATATTGACTTGGTGTGTTGAAAAATGTGGTAACAGAAAATGGTTTTGGGATCGTCCGTTCAGTTATCCTCTAAATCTATAAAGAGCCTTTGTAAACTCTAATCCTTTATCAATAAGTACCTAACATGAAACAAAAAAGAGCAAATTTTCAGTGCTTTAAATGTTCCCTGTATTTTTCTGTGTGCCTAAAAAATAATAACGTTGAAGATCATAAATATTATGATGATACTGTCAGTTATGTCCACGTACTGTAAAAAGATGAGAAAAATGTTTCCGTTGCATATCTGCATAGTCCTCACCTCACGCCACCTACTGACGCTGTTGGACAGCAGCAACACTCGCCCGGTTCTCCTGCTGAGCGCCGGTACTGCTCATGATGATGCACCTCCTGCTGAGCGCCGGTACTGCTCATGATAATGCACCTCCTGCTGAGCGCCGGTACTGCACATGATGTTGCACCTCCTGCTGAGCGCCGGTACTGCTCATGATGATGCACCTCCTGCACGCCGTGCACAAGTGTCCATGTGCCCTCAGCTGCCCTTGTGCCGGCCAGACTTTGTTAAAGCTGACCGCCAGAGGAAGGCAAGCCTCCCCCTTTTCTCTATCTTGCCCTCTCTCCTCCGTCGCCTCATCTCTCGCTCCCCAATCCCCAAGTGCCGTATGACGCCGTGCTATCTTCCCCCTCACTTGCTGTTTCCAAGTTGCTAGTTTCCTTATGTTCCTAGATTGTGATTGCAGTTTTTATCATTCCTTGCACAGGATATGATTTGAAATCATTAAAGTTTTGCTATGCTTCTGAACCGATTCGAAAGCCTTTAAGTTCTGCTGTACTTCGCAGGACCTTAAGGACTATGTTGTACCTTAAGGACCATACCGTCCGAAAAAAATCCTCACGATTCGAACATTCCAATGTCGAATGCAAGACATTCGAATGTTCGAATCGTGAGGATTTTTTTTTGGACTGTATGGTCCTTAATAAGGTGTAACATATTCAGTAATAATTTCTTTGATAATTTTACTAGTATTTTCCCATATTCATTGATTTTTTTCAGTGAAAGAAGATACATGCATAATAATAACAATAATAATGGATCAAACGATGATAAAATTAATAGATAACTGCAAAAAAAAGGCCGACCTAAGCATTGCGTTTCGAAATGCCGTTTTAAGATTTTGTTCTCAGTATATTTTAGGGGATTTTTTGCATACCTGATAATTTATGCGTGCTTTTAATAATCATCAACTTATTTCAGGCAAAAACCTTTCCTGAAGTATGTAAGTCTTTAATTGTGGATATAAGATAATAGGCAATCGCTTTTATTTCTTGCGTGAGTTCAAAGTCTGACACTGTGCCGCACGAACTGCCACCATTATAAACAAAGCATGGCGTGAAGGGTCCACAAGCGATCGGTCAGTACGAGGATGATTTTAGAAATTCCGCATTGGCAATGAGAGTATTCGAAATGAAAAGGGCCAAAGACGGCCATGCAGTCTTGACAGTGTTCAACTGGAAGCAATTGTTGAGCCAAATCCATGTTAAAGTGTCAGAGAAATGTCTCACGCATTGTGACAGTTTTGGGATAGTCTCGCACCATTTAATTGCCGAGGACGTCGTTGGTGAGTCGGCGTAGCACAATTCTGCTCCACACGATAATCGACGGCCACATTTTGCCAGAAAAACGCTGCAGAAACTCACTGACATGGGATACAAGACTCGACCACATCCTCCATATTCTTTCGATGTTTTGTCCACTGACTCCCAGTTTTCTAAGCATTTGACCACATTTTTCAATGGTAAGACTTTCTGGTTCAAACCAGAGACGGAATCAGCTTTCAATGACTGTTGCATTACAACCAATAAGTTTTCATGAACGAGGAATAAATTATCTCGATTAATGGCAGAGGTGCATTAATACTTGAGGCTCATTTTGACCTATTTAAATATATTTACTGTTCAGCCTCCCAGATTAACTATGTTTGTGAAATCGGTCATTATTTTTGTAGTAATTTAATAAAATACTGCCAACGTAATTATTTACAGGTTCGATATAGTCATTGTCTAGCTTTCGAGGTCATGCAGGCCACTCTGGAGTGAGCTATAGATGTAATTTTAATTCATATTTTATCTCATACGCAACTTGTAGTACTGGTAAATCTTAAAATCGATACCGTTGGACTCAGAAACAGCTATCGAAAAGTTGGTTTCGGACTCCGGAGAGTTTTGCAAAAGGCTAAGTGGCCTCTCGAGAAGTGTCCAACCTTACATCACCGTGTACTGTAGATCAAAGCCGACGGCGGAGTTTCATATCCCGTATAATGAACCTGCGTGCCTAGGGCAATGACATTGGGGCTTTGGCTTCGTCGCTGCGGTCGATATTTTGCATAGAGTTGTTCCTGTGCTGTATATAGCTCACCTGGAGAAGTTGCGTGTCACACCTGGGTAAGTAACGTGTCACACTTGGAAAAGTAACGTGTCACACTTGGAAAAGTAACGTGTCAGAGTATGTCATGCAACAGACTAGCCTCACCCATGTCAAACTGAAAAATGATTTTGTCGGTCCTATGTATGTTTCTTAGAATGCGAAACAACCGAGTGTTTATTTGCTGAAAGATGAAATCGTATTTCTATCATTTGAGTGACAGTATTGGTCAACACGGTTCTTTTGTTAAAGCTCACGTTATTTTCGTGTGCAGTTGCTGCCGAAAGTCAGAGTAATTTACTTGAGTACGAAAAACGCTGTTATAAAACTGGTCGAGTAATTTTAATGTATCAGTGATATCTAGTTGTTTTGACTGAGACTCCAAGGTGATTTTACTGATTTCGTTAAAATGGTTTGTGGGAGAGAGAGTGTTTATTACTCTTTAGAGGTAAATAGAAAAAGTATGTGAAATATTGTGTTGAATAGCTGCATGAGTCGTAGGAATGTATCGTATTTAGCTTGCCCTCATATGCAGTTTTCAAGATAAAAAGAAAAACCAACGTAGTTGGAAACAACTTTAATTAAAATTATTTTCATATCTATCGGATTACTAAGCTTTCATCGTCAGTACTAAAACAACTATAAAAGTAACTTGTGTAAAATACAAAGAAATGAATAAAATATGATGAATAAATAACATACAAAAGTAACTGTTACTTTTGCATTTGTTTCAGTCAGCACTGATGATGGAAGCTAAGTATTCAGAAACGTTTGCAAGTTTTTTTAAATTACAGATGTTCCCAATTACGTTGGTTCTTTTTCATCTTGAAAATTAGACTGCACAGAAACCGACCCATTAATACTATATTAATGGGTAGTTATAGTCTTGTGTTGCACCCTATCATATGATACCGTCATGGACCCCAGACACTGTGTCGTACCTTTATTTCCTTTTATGTATCAACCTCTATAACATTTCCGTTAATTTGCCTGACGTTTGAGTAACTTTTGTTCTTATTCTGCGCAGGAGTGGCGGGAGAGTCGCCCCCAGTCGGCTGGTGGAGAGACGGGCACACAGCCTCCCGCTGCTCATGACCACGTACGTGCTCTGTATGCTTCCTTTAAGTCTAACAAGTAATGCGCTGTCGCCAACACTCGTGAAGAATTCTTCTTACTTTTATGTTCTCGAAGAAAAGAGCATAGATCCGGGATCAGGTGTATAAATATGATACTAAAGTGTTAGAGAAAAAGTATAGAACAGAAGTATTAGAGACATTAAGGTTTTAGGAGCATAATTTCGGCACGTAAATTCAGGTTTAAGAGCATAAATTCGATACATAGATTCAGGTATAAGGAGCATAAATTCGATACATAGATTCAGGTTTTAGGAGCGTAGAGTCGAGACATAGATTCAGGTTTGAGGAGCTGGGATCAGGAGCAAAGATCTGGGGTTAAATGAGACGCCTCATGCTTGGTGTTTAGTGGATGACGCCTTGAAATGACCATTCATATTTCAGGTGCTCATTGTCAACATGTTCTCTAGATACAGTTTCTGTAGTCTATTACGTATTTTATCTGACTGGGGCATGATTTTTGATGCGGCTCTTTTTCTAGGCTGTGTTCCGTTTTATTGCGTGGATCAGTGCTCCTCACAATGGGGGTTCACGAACCCGTGCTGGTAAGCGAGCCTTCAGCCACCGGCACCGATCTCATGTTTTCGTATTTCGAAGTTGAAGTGTTTGTTTACAAAATGAGTATAAAATAAAAAAATGATCAGCTCTTATTATATTCATTGTGGATATCGTTCCCGGTATGAATATATTTTTTAACGAGGTATCAGCAGCACGTAGCACAATGATAAAATGCCGGACCGCCACATCAGATAGTTGAAGCAATGGAGTAGATCATTGCGTCGTTTTTACTTTTCATATTCAAATTACATTTCTCTAAACTAATATGTCTTTTGTTAATTGGCTTGTATGATATTTACAGCGCTTATGCGCTGGAAAATTCCCCCTGTCTCGTTAGGTAAATGATCTTGGGAGAGTGTTCAACGTAGCTATTAACATGCAAGTCTGAGATTTCGACCACACAAACACGTAGGGCAAAACCACTTCTAGTTTCGGTGTAAGATTGCGTTGCTAATTGTTATGTTTAAAAAATGTGTTAAATTCAAGTATTTAGACAGTCGTAAATGAAATTAAAATATTTTCAATTTTATTTACTGTCACAGGAGAGATCAAAGCTAAACAAGCGAAGAGTCCTAATCAAGAGATGATTGCTTGCTAGGTGTGTGACCGCTGAGTTTTAGCTTCGTGCAGTCTCGCGATCGAGTGAGTGATGGTGACGGACGAGAAGCAATAATTTACAATGCTGGATGGAGCAGTTTTCTCGGTGTTATGAGACTCCTTGGGTCGTCTTTTAAGGCTGATTGCGATGCCGGACTCTGAGGCCAAAGCGGAAATTTCATCGTTACACCACGCTTGTGTCGGTGGACAAATTACTAAGGGTCTTTTTACCTGTTGTCAAGTGACAACATTGCAGGAAGCGTGCTGAGAAAAATTTGTCGATTATCGTATTACTTAAATAGTGAAATCATAAAAATATACGAACATCACCGTTTGTCTGAGCATGAAAGTAAGGAAGGAGTACTTGCATCTGTGGACTAGCTACTGGCTGGGTGGTTGTAGTTTCGTGGTCGTACCAATGTACCAAGTTTTTCGATCGAATCAGTATTGTTGGGACGAAATGGGCAATTTTCCCATGCTTTATAGATAAAACAGATTGCCGTTTTTTTAAATTATTTTCTATATCACCATGTAATTAGAATGGTCTTAGACAAATTAAGCGTAAACACTGACACACCTTGTAAGTGACGTCTAATTCAGACCAATAAGATCAGAGTACGCTAATCAAGCCCCAAAACTGCGTATGAGAGATTACGTTTGTGAATAAACTCTGTCATGTTGGCGTAATTTAAAATGACTGATACAATACTTCATAACTGGTGTTGCTAAAATTTAGCATTATTTGTGTCAAATTTCAATATTCATGTTAAGTTCAGGAAGTTTAATCTTTCAACTCTATAGTCGATTCGGTTTGACGATAGCTTTCATTAATCGTTCGTTCTGGGGAAAAGACGCAATAGATCCGTCGAAAAAGATATCTTCAGGACATACTAATGGTAATAGAACTCTGAAACTATTGCAATTGTTCTGCTAAGTGAGACATTTATCCAAATTTGTGCATTCGAAAATTATATAGTCAAGTGCATTTATTTTTTTTCACGCGAAAGTCTTAGTGTTGTTACCTTGTGTTGTTAACGAGAAGCAGGGTTTGACTGCCTTGTATTAGGTTGTTGGGAAAATAAAATGGTCGTTTCAGGAATTCTGTTTTTAAATTTGGTATCATATTTCGTTGCATTTTAGAGTAGCGTCAATACATTTCATGTGTGTTCCTTTATAATTTGTTGCGTATTTCCTCCAGAAAACATTTTAAAGCGGAAAAGCCCATAATATTTACATTCAAAAAGAAAATTTTTTATTTTCCTTGTGATATGTTCAAGTTTGGTCACAATGTTTTCCAAATAGCTGCCATTATCAAACAGCATGGTTGAGAAGGCTCTGCAAGTGACAGGGCACTGCGAAGGTAGTTGCAGAAATTTCGTAGTGGTGATTTGAATAGAATAGAATATGTGAACAGGAATAAGCCAGGTGTCCCATTCTTGGGTCCCTACACAAGTTCCGTCCAGAATCACGCACAGCCAAACGATGAGACGTCGAATAGGAGGAGAAGGGCAGTTCAGGTCAAAGATCAGGTTGTATAATGTGACCACGTACACCAGCACAAACCACTGCATCTCTGCAGGGGAAAAAGAAGGCATTCAGCGATGAAGCCATCACACTCACAGTCATCGATTTACACTCTCGGGCATCAGAACGTTTATTTTTACAGAAGGAAGCGGACGTCTTACAATGCTGGGATCGTATCGTTTCCTAAACTTATTTGAACATCATCAGAAATTTTCAAATAGGAACCTTGAATCAGTAGTTTAATATCCTAGGAGATTCTCTAACCAGTATTCGTCTAGCCGACTTCAGAACTTTCAAGACGGCGTAGGGAGAGGACGGCAATGCCCTCTTGTCATTCAAAGCAATTGTAGAGCACAATTCTCCAAGTGACCGGGATGTGAATGTCCCGGGAACATGGGTCAACATTTGTGTCAGACCGTGTGAAGCTAATTGGCAAGGTTAAAATTACTCGATAAATAGATCCCACATGAGCTCAATGAAAATCAAAAACCTTTATTCATCACTACGAAATTTCTTAACCGCCTTCGCACTTTCCTAAAACTTATGAAACCTTCTCTTCATGCTCCATCGACGTCGGTAGCAGTTGAAGTATTGTAACCAAGCTTGAACTCATCAAGAAAAATAAATGAAATTCTTTTTTTTTCATGTTCAAAATTTTGCGCTTTGATTGAGCGTATCCGTTTTAATCATGATTTCTGGAAGAAATAAGTAAAAAATTGAAGAAGAGCACATATCAATAAGTATCTATGTTTAAGCTTGCCTAAAATACACTGAAAATACTATAATAAAATGGAATTTTTAGATAAAATTCCTGAAAAGGCCCCTATTCTCCAGTTAACCCAATATTAATTACTGATCCAAAAATTCGAAATTTAATCAGGAAGATGTGCTGCAGAGAATTGTCATTTAGCGGTAGCGCTCCTCGGATGACTTGAAAAATTATTGAAATCTAGAGGGGTGAGTGCATGTAATGACAGGCCTCGTTAGTTGTTCCTGTGGAGTAGCGTTGTTCAGTAATTTTTACAGCTACTCACAGTGGAATCAGCAATGAATTTCATGAATTTTGAGGATAAATGAATGAGAAGCAAAGAAATAAGTTAACAGTAAGGTAATACAATTTGTTGAGGGATACAAACCCGATTTCAAAATGTGTAACAGGGGACAAAATTTTTTATGCCAGTGTCATGTCCCCTTTTCCGGTGTGCTCGGTACACAATATATTGATGGTGTGGTATGATGAGATATAATTAGGGAATGATAGTTCGTTATTTGGTGGCATGGAGTTTGAAAAGCAATTGGACCACTCTGCCTGTTACGTGTAAACTTCAATGCTCCTTTATTCGATGCTTATTATACGAACCTAGTTTGTCTTCATTTCTCTTTCTCTGTCTTTTTCATTATTAAGGTTGGAATACTTTGCAGCCGATCGCTTAAACGAGTTTCTTCTTTTGTACTTCTTTCTTCTCTCGCCTCAGTTTCGTCTCTTCAAGCTGTCTCGCTGTTTTCTTGCCATCGAGAGCTGTGCCAGCCGAGTCGCCCTATAAATTGATGCTCTCGTGGTGTTGAGCTCGGGCTTGCTGTGATATTTTTTAGTTTTAAGCGAAAACGGTAACTGAAACGTCAGTGTAATCCCAATGTTAATGCAATAAATTATTTCCATTCGGATGACGACTCAATAGAACAGGAAGCGAAGCTCTCGAATGTAATTCATAACTATAGCATTTGTGTACCATACGTTTGGAATGCATCGTCCTTTGGCACATGTAACTGAAGATTTACAATTCACTTGTTTCGAGCGATTGAGCACTGTTGTCAATTGTGAATAATAATTCACTATTCCAAACTGAGATCATTAATTTGATGACGGTTTGGATACACTCAGCTAGTATTCTAAATTTGGCGTATAATACAAAGCAATGATGACCAAATAATGATGACATTGTTGGTTGTTTCATGTTTTTCGACTGCCTTGGTTTTACTATTAATTTAGTCGTTTCCATGATTTGTTACATCGTACATGAAATATGTATTCATTTCGTCACACCTGTAACTGGTGATCATATCAATATCTCGAGTATGCGCGTTTATGTGCGTGTGTGTGGATCGTCATGCAAGACTTGTTCATATTATGAATTGATTTGCTTTTGTACTTTATAATCAACTTGTGGAACCCTTAGACTGTAGTGTATCCGTGGAAAATATCCTGCAAACCACCTCCGCAGGATATTAAATCACTTCGCATAAGGTTATGTTTTGCCATGACTGTGCAGGACAGCAGCTCAGAGGAGGCGCCATGTCATCCCCACCACAGTCGTCGTCCCCCCACTCTGTGGTCAGCGGGTCCCCCCACTCGCTCGGTCCGGCCGACTGTGGTGATGACGGACGCTTCTGTGAGGACGGCCGGAGGAGGACGGCGGCGGGTCGAGGCCGGCGGGAAGACACCCCGCCAGCTCCCTGCTCGGTCCTCTGCGGGCCGAGGAGCTGCTCCACATTGCCACCTTCCCTCGTCAAGTCACACGATGTCGTTTCCCCTGGTATGAGATTCTTTTCTTCTTGTTTGTCTTAATTTTTTCTACCTACCTTCTTCAGGAAATCCTTATGCGCTCGTCAGTTGTATAAATCAATGAATCTGTGCTTTTGGGGTTTCGCGCTTCAATTTATAGTTTCTCACAAAACTAACTGACGGAGGACTTTGTTATTCTCGTATGATGAAATGTGTAGGATGTCAAGGGCTTTAAATTTTATTTATCGCTTTCTCAGGTCGATGTAGGATTTATCTTCGATATGGCAAGCTTTGTTATTGTGTTGTACAGGAGGCCATTGTAGTGGCTCAGTTTCTTTCATCTGAAAGTGAACTCCCGACCAAACTGTAACGCCCACTCTTTGCTCGGGCCTCCATTGATCTCCTTGTGTTCCTTCACTTCTTACAATCGTCATTGTGCACAACTTCTAACAGGCTTTTATTTTTAGATAAAGTATAAGCGAAACAAAACTGGACTTTTTATGGAGTACCCTTGAAAGACTGAGAATTTCAAAATTCAAATATCAGTAATGTAGATTTAACTGTAAATTATCGGTTACTGCTTAGCATCTGTGTTGTTGAGACTTTTCATTCGGCTTTTCCGCTTGATTGTCACAAGGTGTTTTGAGACTCTCATGAAACCAAGCCTCTTACGTCCTCTGGCGCTTGATAGACCTCACCTATCAACTTGAGCCTTCATATGGAGTGAAAATTCAGCTGAAATCATTGATAAAAAATAAGATCATGGTTCACCCGTGTACGATTGTAGCGGTCTTAATACTTAGGTTTTTGAGAGAGTAAAATTGCCTATTAGTAATGTCACTTTATTCATATATGTACATTCTGCCACGTTAGGCTAAGAAGGTTTTTTTGCCGCGCTTATGAAGGAGGAAAACCAATCCGTTTAGTAGAAAAACAGAATATTAGCGACATTTTTGTAAATACGCGCATATTGATAGGATGGTCCTAGTAAAATAATCTTGGAAGAACCTTTATTATTCCAACACGTTTTACCGTTGGGTTTTAAATGCCTTACAACTACTGGTGCGGTGGGGGATGTGAGGAATGTGTGGTTTAAACTTCCTTTCCCAAGGGAAGTACTCCGTGGTCACGTGAAAAGCCCCACCCACCTGAGCCGAGGCTCGAACCCTTGTCCTTTCGGCTGTGAGGCCATCACGTTCACCACTGCACCATGGAGCAGTGGAACGTTAAAATACGCGTGGAACCAAGCTAAAAACTCTTGCATTGAACATGAAACAAATGTAACACTAATTTTCGTGCTTGCCCTACACATTTTTCACCGAATCTCATCGGTTACATATCAGAATCTGGATTTTTCCATACCATCCGTTTTGTATGCGGATTTCTTGTCATGTGTCCGTTTTCAGAAACTGTCCAGATGTTTGCGAAATCCGGATTCATGAAATCCTTGTTATTGAACATTTACTTCACTTTTATTTTTATCGTAAATATTTTCATACTTCCTGTATTATTCCTCAGGTAGCGTGGAATATTCTGTAGACAACAGGGTTAGGTTAGTTTGTTTTGTCTATCTTATGCTCTAGGTGAGGTGACACTTTTGGGTTGTCTCAGCTCTAGCTAAGCCATCGGGACTTCTATCTTTCGTGTACACTTTGCGTCTTTCTATTTTTATGCCTTCTTTGCTGATAACTTTTAATCTTATCTTCCTCTTTTTTCTCGATTTGTGGTTTCTGTGAGCAGGTAGTCCTGTGTGGGAACACACCTGTGTAGAGATTCCACGTTCTCTACAGTCCATGCTAAATGGTCCCTTCTATTTCTCTATTCAGATCGGTTTTGGTGCTTCTAGTTAGCCATAAAGTAATTAAATGTAAATAATAATAATAATAATTATAATGAATTATGATAATTCTCTTATTAAATAAGAAGTAGATGTATTGTCACGTTTCAACGTGAAGTCTGTTGTATCCATTGTCTTTGACTCAACGGAAAAAATTAAAGACAAACTTCTGATTGAAAGTTCGTCTTTAATTTTTCCTTGGAAAAACTACCTTTGTAGAGAAACTACTGCATTCTTTTCTTTTATGATTTTTTCTCAATTTTACATTAATAAAACATGAATCTGGAGAGAGATCAAATCGTGTTTAATTTTTGGTGTAATTCAAGCACTGCTTGTGTGAAGATTTTCATCAGCTACTACCTATTTAGTGGAAGTACTTATTTTACAATTTTTTAAGTAGTCCGGTTTGGAGTTACATTTTTTGAAAAGGTCAAGAAAATTTCGCTGCGAGCTTAATTCACCTGTGATAATGTTTTGTGAATGACTGTGCGTACATAACAGTTCAGTCGTGAATCGTTGTCTTGACATTACATTTAATGCAAAATTGCAAAACAGTTTGTTCATGAATTGTAGTCGTAATATTACAATTTATTTCATAAGTGCTCTCCGGTGTAGCCCTAAAAAGACAGGGTCATGTGTTCTAAGAGCGGTAGAGACCGGTGAGTGTAAAATCTCACGTTTACGAAAAGGGTCATCAGAGCTATAGGGTCTCTTTGAGTACTGCACAAATCAGAGTTAGAGCAGCCAGAGTTAAAATGTCAAGGCTAAACCAGTGTGCCATAGCTTGAACTTCATTGATCTGAATATTATCCGGCTAGTTCTTTCTGATGTTAGGGAAGTAAGAAGACAGTTGGGAACTTTTTCATCTAGAAGGTGACTCATAATTAATGCAAGCAAGTTTAATATTTCATGAAACTTTCAAATTCTGTGTTCATACATGGAATTTTTACGTCATTTCAAAGGGAAGCCCAATTTTTTATTTCAGGGTTTGTTTGGTTACATTTTTAATTCATACCATGGTCATTGATGTAAATATTGTCATCAACCTGCACAATATGAATAAGATAAACGTATCTATCGCAAAAATATTTCACATCAGCCAATAAAGTGTTTAGAAATTGTCAAGAAGTTTAAGAAGACAGGCAGAACCGCAGGCAGACCATGCAAGACGAGGCAGAAAACGAAATGTGCGAAGCTCTCAGCTGGTCAAAGACGCGTGGAAGAAATCGCATAGAACCCTCTTCGACCTTACTGAAAACAGGCTGAAGTAACCGATGTGGGCAGATCTTCAATATATCGAGTGTTGTTAGAGAATCTGAAATAGCGATCTTTCGAAATTCTCCATTGTCGTGAGTTTACTGAACATCATGAGAAAATGAGGGCTGAAAGAAGTCGTCGTTTCCTCGATATGATGACTCGAGGCACACTAATACATAAACTTGGTGGTTGAGAAAAGTTTGACATCCATGAAGTTGTAAACCAAAAGAACGGTCGAATTTGGGCATCCTTCTTCTCCGTTGAAGGTAGCACTCTGACTCGGTATCAAAATCCTCATCCTTTAATGATTTAGGGCGTTGTTGCTGACACAGGAAAGGAAATTCTCGGTTGGTTTTCCTGCCCTCGGGGTACAAACTGAGCTGAAGCAGTGCACTTTTGATATTTTGGAAACCTGCTTGGTTCCTTGCGCTAAAGAATAATTTCAGGGTTCACCTGGAGCCTCTGGCAGGATTCAGTACCTTTACATGGCTCTAAAGTGGTTCATGCCTGGACCCAGGGAAACATTCCATCGTTGATGGCGAATAACCTGAAAAAAGGCCCCGATCTTAATTTTTTGAATTTTTCTCTCTATCTAGTCCATTTTTAAACCAGAAGTTTCAGCGTTCGCTCACATTTCTCTCCATTCCCTAACAACAAAATTACTGAAGAAATGGGACGCAATTCCACAAGAAGAGTTACGTGCAACTTGTCAGACATTTGTACCTGAAGTTAATTAAGAATGCAGTTCGTAACAAGCATTGGTGGTCTTGTGAAATGAATGAGGTGTCATTTGATTCCTTGTTACTTACCCGTGTGATCCAATACTGAAATCCAAAACCCTACAGGCTTGTAGCATTCAAAATATCAAAAGTTGGTTGCCTTATTAATGAGCCTTGTATGTTCGCTTATTTACGAAGATTATCCGTATCATCAGTAAGATTATTTTGTGTCGATAGCGAAAACATTTTTCCATGAACTCGGTTCGCTTAAATTCTTCCAGCCTAAATTTCAGCATTTTTTAGGCGATTATTAATAGAATTCTCGTTGAGCAGAGACTCCGAGCAAAGGGCGTCGGTCCAGCCGTCTGTGGGGGCTGCGTGGGCTGGTGAAAATGTTCAGGCGGAAGGTGAGGAGGCGCAGCGCTGTAGATACATCGTCCCCCAGTGAAGACGATCGCGCAACGCCCTCCAGCAGCCCCCCACCTCCTCAGCCCACCACCGCCAGGGCTCGCTCTGCTTCTGAGCTGCTCGGCGACAACAGCAGCAGGTTAGCACTCGCAGGATTTGGTGCTGGCAAAATGACCGTGATGTACTGAACAGGATGAAACTCCTGCTTATCTGAGGGACTCGGCTGCTCTCCGAGTATATGCGCAAGATTCATGAGATTCACCTGTTTGAGTAATCGATGGTGCTTGTCTTTTTCATCTTAAATTACCCCCAGAATCGGCAAAAACCTGAAAAACTTGCAGCCTGATGCTATTGTAGGCTTAGTTTTGTAACCGGATAGGTCTTGGCCCTATTTTTTCCACTTTTGTTCTATCGTGAAGGCCTGCGTACGGAGTAACCGGATATTTGTAAAGTTCTGCAATTTTTTCTGTCGAGTTCATTCTTGTATGTTGATAGAACTGCTCTTATTTAATTAAAGTAATTTATTGAACTGCTCTGTGGGGCACGGAAAGCACTCTGCAGAGGGGTGTCGTGGCTCAGCTCTCATTTAATGACCAAACTTATTTTAGCGATTGTTCCTAGTAAGACGAGTTACGAGTAACATGTAATCTGACTATTACATATACTCGAATAGAATGCCCGAGTAGAATATGTACGATCAATCTTGAATTTTTTTTACAAAAGTTGTTTGTTACTGTCGTAATTATTGTATTCCTGTAGAAAATCGCATCGGCAAGGAAACTCGCTTCTAAGTACTCTGCTAAGCAAATTATATACGAGACGTTATTTTGAGCTTCATTCGAGAACCACTCGAGGGAATTCAACGAGAAATTCTCTGAATATTTGCAATAAATGTATGCAAAGCAGTGAATTTTTGTGCTCATTGTCAGGAACTAGAGGAATCTACTTAAATTTTGCGGTACAGCACTTTGTTGCAATATTACCGAGGTGTAGTTAGAGCTCGTATAAACAATACGTTTTCGTTTTAAGTGCCTCTTATATTATTGCAATGGATGCATGCAATAAACAAACTACGCTAAATATGTGTATCAAAACCGACAACAAGCATGAATTAATGGGAGTTAGTGAAGATAGTTTATAAGAGACATGTGATCCTTTCTTTAAAATGAGTCTGATAATACGCTGGTTAAGGGTTATTAGAAAATTGTTTCGGAGCGTACCATGTCGACAGTCGAACGTGAACCCGTTACGAATCCATGTCTAACAGTGGGGACCTTTTCAGGCACCTTTGGATAGCTAAATTTTTCCAAATTTCGTCTCCTTTAAGAAGGGTAGAAAACCCGTTAGTCGGGTGGAAGAGCATCCAGTGGCGAAAATTCATGTGCAAATGCTTCTGAAATGGACGAAAAGTGACATGAGGCTATTTTGTTCACCCATGAAACTCCAGCCACTCTAGATTTATTGGTTGGGACAGGGTGGTTGTGAAGGGACATGGAGGAGGAAGCATTATGATTTGGCTGGAATTATTAGCGGTGTACTGGTTGGCCATTGGAGGGGGCCTGATTGTATGAAAATGACTCTATGTGCTTACACAGGTAGCCTTCCTGAAAGAACATCTCGAATTCTGAACACCCAAAGATATTTTTTTAGAAAACAATCATATTCCTGCCAGACATTGCTCCCCTGCATTCAGCTCACAAAATGACAGAATTTCTACAAGAATTTGGTGTCTAAGGACCTCGGGAAATGGACTGGCGTACGAATTCTCCGAAATTGTATTCGATTGAAAACTAACATTCATGATGGTAGTTTTAAAATTATAGGTTCTAGCAGTGGGCAGGACGTCACATTGCTGGAGAGTGTTTTTATTCATCAACGCTGGCCAATTTTAAATGATTCGGATCATCTGTACCTCTTCATATTTTAGGTTAGGACTATAGGTTTTGTAAAAATTTTGAATTTTTTTTGTTGTTCGACCAATGTTTAACTACTTAATCCGTTTAGCAATTTATCAGTCGTAATATACTCAATAAGTTTTCCATTCTTTTCAGATAATAAAACTGAGCGTAGAATTGCTCGAAAGCTTTATACTTTTAATACTCATCTGATTCTTTTCATCTGTCGTTTATGCTTCCCTAAACGTAAACCGATTGAAAACTTACGGGGCATCCTCAAACGACGACTTCATTGAAACGGATGTCAATTTTGTAGCACAGAAACGTGTAACCTTCGTTAGTTGATGTCGCCTTTCGAATTACATCGAATAAAATCCAAGAAATTGAGGAATTCCATGTGTTAGTATCGTATTTAATGCATTTCAAAAAAGAAAGGATCACATATTCCATACTGACCACCTCCATCGATTGATGTTTCTACGGTGTTGTAATTGGTTCTTATTTAGCATAGCTGGTTCATTGCATGCATGCGTTGCTGTAATTTGTAATGCATTTACACCGTTACCGTATTGTTTAGTACGAGGTATAATAACACGAGGCCGTACGGTGTAATTTGAAGAGATGATCGTGGCTCCTGAGAATGTGCAGGAGACTTGACAATTATTGCAATACTCGTGCATAAATCTATCGGGAATATTTTGTAAATTTCATAAAGTAGCCCATGAATTTATCGTAAAGATGTTATCTCCGTTATAATTAGATACTCAGTGTGCATTCGCTCTTAACTTGTCCAGAAAAAAAGTGTGCTATTGTTCGCTTATTATCGATAAAGGACAAATATTTTTCCACCATGCAATCCCATGATGCAATGCAACCCAACGCTTGCATTTTATTGAACTAGAATCTACCAAAAATGTTCATGAAAATTGTGGCGTTGGAGCTCCTTGCACAGTACGTGTGGGTTAATTACTCAATTGGTTAAGAACTGACTTTAGAGTGCATGTATGTCTTCGTCGAAAGTTGATCCGCAAGTTTCTGGTGTGCGAACTGTATCAATTTACTAAGCCAAGAGTGAATTGTTACATTTCGTATGGACAGTGATGATGCTCAATACTCGGAATTTTTTTTGTCAGTTTTATATGTAAGGTTCCTTCCTCTTCCCTCCTCCCTCCTGTAGCAACGTTTAGAGTTTTTTCATTTCGCCTCCTCGCAATAGATGCCTCGACCAGCTGCTCCCTTGCATCAAACGTGTACTCATTTTGGCGTCCGTCTCCCGAGGTCCTGGACAGTCGGAACTCGTCTCGCGAGGCCCTGGCTGATTGGGGGCCTGCCTCATGAAGCCCTGGCTGGTTGGGGGCCTGCCTCGCGAGGCCATACTCTACCTCCTCCGCCAGGCCTCACTAAAGTTCAAATGACACTGTGCAGGCCGAGCTGCGGCCCCTACAACCAGGGCATCAGCGTGTCCCACGACTCCGTGTTCAGCCCCGACAGTCCCCCCGATCCTCCC
>VOMN01059167.1:0-10443 GCA_014899125.1 Orchestia grillus | reverse complement strand
CACAACGACGTTGAAACACTGCATATAAGATGCATATCTGGTTGTCACCAACCAATCACTCGAAAACGGCCAAATACACCGTCATACGGCTAATCTCACTTAGTTGAAAGTAATCAATGAAATCGAACGAATTTCAGGTGAATAACGATTTCCCTCCGGATACGACGCAAGTGCCTCGAATTTGATGAAATTCGATGTATTTCACACAGAAGCCACTCGNAACGACGTGAAAACACTGCGTGTAAGACGTATATCTGGGTGTCACTAACCAATCACTCGAAAACGACTCAATACATCGTAAAACGGCTGATATGATTCAGTTGAAAGGAATCAATGAAAATCGAACAAATTTCACGTAAATAACGATTCCCCTCTTGATACGACTCAAATGCCTCTAATTCGCTAAAATTCGATATATTTCACAGAGAAGCCTCTCGAAAATCCGAAAATACNTGAATTCACTACGTTCATACGAATCCATGATAATCGAAAGATAATTGGTCAAATTCCGTTGTTTTGTCATATGTGACTCGGAAGCCTCTCATTCGGCATAAGTATATATATTTTACAAAGAAGTAAATAAAAAATCGGAAGAAAACCCCATATTATGGTTTTTATTCGAAAACTTTTGTCAGATGGACACAACGACGTGCAAACATTGCATATAAGACGTTTATCTGGGTTTCACTTACCAATCACTCGAAAACGGCTAAATACAACGTAATACGGCTGATTTCACTTCGTTGAAACGAATCACTGAAAATCAAACGAATTTCTGTCATATACAGGTTTCCCGCCAAATACGACTCAAATGCCTCTAATTCGATGAAATTCGTTGTATTTTGCAGAGAAGCCACTCGGAGATTCGAAAATATTTTTTAGTTTGGGCCTAATTTTGTAAACACCAGTCATTGGTACATTATATGTGTTTGACCTTATTATAAGTTCAAAATGTGTGTGACCAGGAAATTCACCCACTTTTCATCTCAAATGTAAACTTCCACTGCACTACAATTTTTTATGACTGCTGGGAGAATACTGAGGAGCAGAGAGATTATGAATGTGGAAAGAAACACACTGCCGCATGGTTGTTTGAACGTGTTGGGACACGTAGGTGTACCTCGGGAAGTAGAGCTAACAAACAATTTTAACTTCGATATTCATTATGAGCAACCTAATATTAGTTAGAAATAGCTACTCTGGTCTCGGAAGCATTTTCGTTCTTGATCAGTGTTACAACCAAGCGAGTCATATCAGATAGAAAAACGTTATATGACCGAAACTCATGTGTTTCCATTGGTTCGATTAAACGAAGCGAATTCAACGGTATCACAGCGTTTAATTCCCATTTACAAGGACTGACCAGTGGAAACTAGAAATCCATCGAATAAGCGCAGTTTGCACGTTGTTTTGTACGTTTGACTTCGTTTGAAAAATTAAGCTGTTAATATGGGGTATTATCAAATCTCCTATTGACTTGTCATGAAAATACATCGATTTTGAAAGAATAGAGGCATTCGAGTCATATCAGAAAAAAAAGCGTTATGTGACAAAAAGGCATTAGATTTGCCTTGATTCGGTTCAACCTAGTGAATTGAGCCGTATTACAACGCTTCAGGTCCATTTCAGAGGATCGACAAGTGAAACGTGAAAATAAGTTGATTGTACGCTGTTCTAACGTTGTTTTGTAAATATGACTTTTGTTCAACTTAACAGGCTCTAAATAAGGGTATTATCGAATTTCCATTGACTTCTTTTCAAAATACATCGAATTTCAGCGACTTAGGGGCATTCCAGTCATATCATGCGGTAGAGGGAAATATTACCGGTTTCCATTCGATCTTCAATGATTCGGGTCAACGTAGCGAATTCGACAGTATTACAACGTTTCGTGCCCGTTTCAAAGGACTGACTAGTGAAACGTAAAAGTAAGTCGGATAAACGTTGTTTTGTACATTAGGCCCTTAATAATGTGTATTATCGAATTTCCTATTCACATCTCTTGAAAATACATTGAATTTCAAAGAATTAGAGGCATTCGAGTCATATCAGACGGTTGAAAGATATATGAAGGATTTTATTCGATTTTCATTTACTCGCTTCAAATAAGTGCAGCCAACCGTACAACAATGCTTGAAGTCTTTTTTTGTGACTTCTTATGAAAAGATATCGGGTCTTAACTAATCACAGGCATTCGAATCATTTCAGACTGAGAGGTGTTATATGACCGACGCTCGTTTCATTTCCATTGATTCATGACAGCGAAGTAAATTCAACCGCTTTACAGCGTTCCGTTCCCATTTCATTGGACTGACTTTCGAAACCTAAAGCTAGACGAATGAATGGTGTTTTAACGTAGTTTTGAACATTTGAATTTAATGTGAGAAATTGAAGCCCTACAGAAAGGGTATTATCGAATCTCTTATTGACATATGAAAAAACATCGAATTTCAACGACTTACATGCATTCAAGTCATATCAGACAGAGAAGCGTTATATGACTGAAACTCAATTGATTTCCATTGATTCGTGTCAACGAGGTAAATTCAATCGTATTGCAGCGTTTCATTATCATTTCTGAGGATTGACTAGTGAAACCTAAAAATCAATCGAATACGCGATGTTTGCCAGTTGTTTTGTACATTTGACTTTTGTTTGAAAAATTAGGCCCTTAATGTGGGGTATTATCAAATCTTCTATCGAAGTCTCATGAAAATACATAGAACTTTAACGAATTTGAAGCATATGAGTCGTATCAGATAAAACAGCGATATATGACCGGATTTTTTCCGCTTGCCATTGATTCGTTTCAGAGAAGTGAAATCAACCGATTTACAATGCTTCAAGCCGTTTTCGTTTGACTGATTAGGGTAACATAACAATATATCAAAATACAATTTTTTAACATTGCTATGTACATTTCACGTTGATTGACAAATTAGACCCTAAATAAGGTATGTTACCGAATCTCTCATTGACAACTGACGAAAATATATCGAATTTGAACGAATAGAGGCTTATGAGTCACTTCAGACAGAAAGCGTTATATGACAATAATTCACTCGATTTTCTTTGTTCCGTTTTAACGAAGTGAATTGAACTGTATTACAATGTCTTATATCCTTTTCAAAGAACTGACTGCTGAAACGTAGAAATTAGTCGACTAAACGCTGTTTTAACGCTGTTTTGTACATTTGACTTCTTTTAAGAAAATAAGGCCATTTATACTGGGTATTATCGAATTTCCTATTGACTTCTCATGAAAATATATCGTATTTCAACAAATTAGGAGCATTCGAGTCATATCAGACGGTTGAGCGATATATGACTGGATTTCATTCGATTTTCATTTATTCGCCTCAGAGAAGAACAGTCAACCGTATTACAACGTTTCAAGTCTTTTTTGTTGGATTGATTAGTGTAACCTAATAATACTTCAAAATGCGATGTTCCAACATAGTTTTTTACATTTTACTTTTGATAGACATATTAGACCCTAAATAAAAAGTTTTATCGAATCTCTATTGACATTACATGAAAATACGTAAAATTATATCGAGTTATAGGCATTTGTGTCATGTTGATATCTTCATTTTTGAGAGTTCTTGTGTTCTTATTTACTGATTTGAAAAGCCGTATCGCCAAATATCAATGAACGAGTATGTTACTCTGACTTCAGGCGTTTCCTCCCAGTCCCAAAATACTTGTAACGACTGAGATGGATAAACTTCTGGTTCCTCAGCATGACACTAATTGCTATCCTGAATATTATCAGCTTATAAATACCCTAGAATCTGAAACAGAAAGAAATACTGACGTTAGCTTGTTAAGGAATGAAGTAAAACAGTATTGTTCTCTGTTTTATTATGATCTTGTGGGGTGTAAGATTTCCAAAAAAATTACTGCTAAAATCTGTCTAGCGAAAAATTTAAAAAAACGTTGAAGCGAAAACCAGCTTCTGTTTACATGCACTAAAATCTACCAGAAAGTAATGGGCTATTTGCTTTTGCAGACCTTCTTTTCTATCATACGCCCTATCGCCACAACCAGCCTATTCTGTCGTACATGTTGTTACTCCGTAAACCTACATGTGTACCTAAAATCATTTCCAGGTGAAACCCTCAGATGTATTGTGACTTTCATAAAAATGAATACAGAAAATGTTCAAATGCGTTTCCTATAAATCGTGGGACATTTTTGAAGAGTATGATGTTGTGAACTATTTTTGAAATGGTCTCCACTATGGTGATATGGTTGAACTTGAGGGCAGAGATGCAAGTTTAATAATCTAACGAAAATAACAAACATTATTGCATGTTTGCGTATGATCTTTTTAATTATGTTAGCAATTATATCAAAACTAGTTACTGTCGTCTAAAGGCATGAAAACTTTATCAAGGCCGATTCACCGGTATGTCTTACCTTGGTTTGTTAAGAAAATATTAAGTTTCTCAATCTAGGAAACAATCAATTGATAGGTTTTTAGTCACAAAGTTCCATGGAACCAATCAATTTGCTCAAATTTGGACAACGCTTCACCAACATTGAATTAACTGTGCAAATCTTTCTCTTAATCAATGAGAATCCTGTGGCCGATCATAACGAGGTAAATGAAACAGAACCACAAGTTATTGCAACAATGAATCGTATTATCACTTCTTGAAGGTTAAAATGAAATCAATAAATGGAAGGATATGCATTGTGGAGAGAAAAAAGAAATATATCTTCATTTACTAGAATGTTTTTACGAGTTTTTATATACTTTACTCAAAGTTTGCACCTTGCCTCAACCCTGTTGTAAGCAAGTATCACTCTAATGCAATGTCTCGCAAATTTACCACCTATTCTCTACAAGTTAGGAACTAAAGCTAAATTCCACAGTAAAGGTAAGATTTCTATTTTATAATTGCACTAAAAATACGGTAACTCTATTATCATGGTTTTTCTTCTTAATCAAAGTCTTCGAATCGTTTTAATTCATTTTAAATTGCAACCCTTTAGTAAACATAAAATATTCACTGTAAGATTACTCCTATTTCTTTCAGAAAGTTCAGTTTAAGGCTTGATAATTCTAAACGGCGCAGTAAACTTTTTGTGAGTTATCGATAACGCAAATATCTCAGAGGTGGTTACTATATTTTCTCGTAGTTGAACATATACGCTTCCAAATGCATGTAATATTTGCGGTTTTTGTTTCGGGTCTCAATATTTATTTAGTCATTCAGTTATTTATAAATTTTAATGCCATAGCACTACTTATTGAACTTTCGATACGATTGATATCAGAGTACTTGAATGAATTTTTAATTTAAATATTATTCCACCAGAAAATGAGGTTTTGATCTAAACGAGCATGTGATCTTCATAGACTCTGATTTATTCAAATGATACAGTTCTTCCTAAAACAGCGTCACCTATTTCAGGGAAAATTTGTATTCGCTTACGAAAGTCAATAAATCACAGGCAGACGCGCGGTCGAATCCTCATGCAAAGTCTGAAACGATTCCTCCATTTGGTGTGTCGATAGCCTTCTACGCACTGCTTTCACGAGTTCTCTTTCTTCGGAGTCGTCCGCTTCTTAGATCCAAACGCTGGCTATGAGAGCGGCCCTTCCCAGCAACACTTTATTGTTGCTCGCTATTGCAGCTCTTAGCTCCCCCAAACGCTTCTTTTTAGCTTTTAGCTTCTGCTTGGCTTACAACGCTACGAAAGTATCAGGCTATTCGCTAAAAAGCTAAAGTTTCTTTAAATTTCCATAGTATTCTGTTGCCTATTCATAAATAACTTATGCCTTCACCGACACAATTATGAGCAAACTGGTGAGTGACATAAACACAATAACTATAACAACTAAAATAAATTATTGTGAGCCGTCTGTTGCTAACATATCATTAACCTTCAAGATGACGACTGCATGCGGGTCTCTATCACTTAAATTGCTCATGTACAAGTTCAAATAACACGAATATATTCCACCGTCGTACCGCTCAGCATTGGTCGCTATCATAGTACCTGATTTGGTGGTGTAAACCCTTATATCTTGACCTAAGTCGTTCGCTGAAGCAATTTGAGATGTTCCGTTGAGCCATGTCACTACAGATGCTTCCTCCGCTTCGCCTTATCGTGGGCATTTGAGCTTGAAAGGCCTACCAATTCTGACGTGTTTAGAGAATCTTTCTATTACATCATCTTCATTCATTCCTTGCAAGTGAAAATATTTGACCGCATTGGCAGCTGCATCCATTTTATGAATTTAGTATGGCTATAATTTTTTAGGCTGCTCTTCGAAACAACGTGCGCTTCCAATGCATTCGGCACTGTAAATGAAATTCTAACTAATTTTGGATGCTCTGCGTTTCCACTTTTTTGCAATGCGTCCTAAAAATGAGGAATGAACATTCAATCCGTAGTTGAAATTTTCAAATTAGGATCTCTTTTATTTTAATAGTTTTAATTCTGCTAATGTCAGAAGCCTAATAGAAATTTTTGAATATCTAGTTCCTCTGTGGCCATGGCAAGAATTGCAGGGCCCAAATGGTTCCTAAAGCCACTAAAATTTCCTTCCCTCAAGAAATGCGTTTTCTTTTTAGTCCAACGCCATATTGAGCTTCTACACGACGTTCGTTAGTGTTAATTCAAAGCTGCTGTAGTTCAGTACGAGACTTGAACGTGGATCTGTCGAGATGGTCACATCGAGTAAATACATAAATTCTAACACTCGTAGAGGTGAAGAGTCTTCGCAGAAGTATACTCCAGAGTCAGTCTCAATCACTCGTCTTATAAACAAGGAATTGTTTTCCAGCTTAGTGATTCTGTTTTAGATTGGATCTGAATGTAAGTCAAAGTTGACATGTTACTTGTATCCATTGCAATTATTTGCAAAAGTAGTCTTACGAATTTCCAAACATTTCAAATCCGCCTTAAACCAAGTGCACGGGCCCTGTTTTTAGTTGCAGCGACAAGAAAGCTTAGCTTGCTAGCAGATTTTACGGTCGAGTACAATGAGTAAATTAGATCCTGCATTCTATTTCTGAAACGAATGGAAAATATTTGGTTAGGCTGAAACCTCGCGAAAATATTTCAGAATGAGAATCAGCGTCAATAGTGACAATGGTGCATGCATACTGAACGCCACTGAAACTAAGTAGAAGGTAAATTTTTACTGAACGTTCAGAGAAATACACTACTTTAATTTTGGATTGATGGTTGGAAACATCAACTGGATTTTTTATTCCTTGACCCAAACTTTTGCGCGCTTAATTAAGCAGCATGCGCTTTCAAGGGAAGGAAACAACGAAAAATTTGGACGTATCATCCGCGCATCCGTAAATAGGCTACGCCGACAGAAATAAAAAAATAGTATTGGAGCGAATATCAACTCGAAAACGGGAGTATAATGTGTGAAGAAGAAAATCAAATTAAAGAAAGAATGTCATTCATTGTAACAATAATTCTGCCAATTGATTAATTCGTAGGTTCATATATTTTGGAAAATTGTAGCGACCTGTTAATAGAATTTGGATTACATTTAGAATCAATAGCTTCCAGGAAACGTCTAAGTCGTACGTGAGTATTTTTGGCTAAGATTTTCGGTGATTAAAAATTCATTTGATAGAAGAGCCGTAAAAAGAACCGTAATTCAAATATTGATGAATAGAACAAATAGTCTATTTAGCAGAAGTTAACTAGCAAATGAAAAATGGCAGATCATCTAGAAATAAGAACTGACATTACAAATAAAATTCAGTCGCAATGGTGATTGATTGGTTGAGAGCTTAAGTTGCTGAAGTGAAATTCTTAATTTTTTACTCTCTCTTTAGCCCCGTGTCAACTGAAACCTAAAACGTTGATCCACAGTGACACGAGGTTGGTTTTCTACTCCTGGTGTAGGCACCCATCACCGCATTCATGAATGAATTCCATCAGACTAAATAGGAGTGTTCCAAAATGGATATCCTTTCACCAAGTATTTTTTTAAAAGTTTGGATTTTGCACAGCATTGGAGTTTTACGAGGTGTGAAATATTTTACTCCACTGCTGTGAAGTTCTCCGCTGATGGTTCTTTCACTTTCTTCTGTCCCAGAGGGTTCTAGGCAGTTTTCAACTCTTTGAGAGTTATCATTGGCTTATTTTTAATCTTCCTCATCAAAAGTCGGTGAGACCAAAGGTCAATCTTCTGTCAAGCACCCTGACCTTAATAAGTTAACAGCTAAGCATATTCGTTAAACTGACAAAAAATTAATTTAACCGACGGTAGAGTGTGGCTCATTAATCTACGTAAAAATATTTTAGTGCGATAATCATTGAAAATGGAGCACTGCTCGCGTTGGTAGATATTATGAGACTTCTTTTCGAGCCTCGGCTCAGGTGGGTGGGGCTTTTCACGTGACCACGGAGTACTTCCCTTGGGAAAGGAAGTTTAAACCACACATTCCTCACATCCCTCACCGCACCAGTAGTTGTAAGGCATTTAAAATCCAACGGTAAAACGTGTTGGAATAATAAAGGTTCTTTGACTTTCGTTATGAAATCATTTAGGTGACTGTATGTTACTGTCGCTCATCAGTGAGTAACCGATATTTCGAGTCGCTTAATCCTGAACAATCATATAGAGTTCCCCAATGAGAAACAGAACCAGCAAGAAGCGACCACTCATCGAGGGTAAGATGACACAGAGTGTTATATCTCAGTTGAGTACCGACTAATTTTCATTTACCTCGTTAATTACTCTATGTTTTTTTTGTGCTATCAATATCTGTTAAATATTTCTTCATAACATGTTGAGGGAAGTGCCAAAGCCCTCTGTACCAGCTGTGGTGCTGACTGCCATCTTAGTTTGTAAGTTAATTGATTGTAAGCCAGTTGATTTATTATTTGTTTGTATGTTCCTGGTCAAATCAGCAGCCTGGGACAAAATTAGGAAAGCTTTTTGAACGGAGAGCTTTACCTCTTGTCACATATCGTTTTGGAATTGTTTCACTGAAATTGTTGCTTTTGTCACATGCCATGTATGATTTTAGTGAATATGAAGCCGTTTACTTGTGAAGTTCTAGACTCTCTTTTACAATTTCACTTTGTTAACTTGAATTTGTATTATGCTGAAGGCTAAAATTATCTGGCTTGCTGGACGTTAAATAAAAAATGAATTTTAAACAGAGCAGTTANCCTGCACCGAAGAGCAGTGTTGCTCTGTGATAAACCCTTATACACCAGTATGTTTTCGAAGACTGAGTAGTTCAAATACATATGCTCATGCCGTTAAATGTTATATATTCATTTTTTAAGGGCTTAAAAGTTGTACATTAAATCTGTTTTAAACATACAGGGCCTACAAAATGTAGTCGAACTCTGACGTTAGCGTCAGATTTTTTTACTAATCTTGAAAACTATTCATTGCGGGGTAATGAAATTTGTACGTACTTATATGCATTCAGAATAAAAAAGACACAAAATTTCAAGTTTAATAATAAATAAATAAAAATATACAAATTTCCTTAAGGAACAATGGGACCAGGCAATAGTAATACCAGACGGGCATTGCATTATAATTAATGATCACTGTAATATTCTTTATACTATATTACATACACCAAACGCTTGCAGTAATTTTCAATAAGGTTGGTTTACGTTTAGGTTCATTCTTCTTTCCAGAGCGCTTCCAGGTCGTTGATATCGATTGACTTGCATAATCGATGACCTCTATTTACGACTGGAGTCTGATGACTTCTGTCATTCTAAATGTTTGCCTTATTCAACCGTGCGGAGCTTGAGCTAGGGGTCGTTCTCGTGTTGGAACCATTATTTTAGTTAAGTCCGAAGTTTCGAATTTCGAACGAGCATCCTCCATCAAGTTTTTCTAGAGGATCTCCTCATAGCATCTTTTCTCTATCATTCTGTTGCGGCCCGTGCAGGAGCCTCTACCGCTTGTTGCAATCCCTCCCCTCCCCTGTAAAGATTACTACTCTCCAATCCGGAAAAATATTTACTCATTCTGGAATAACGAGTGGCATAACCAAGCTACGCCCAACTAACTACGGGTAATCCAAGGCTCGACCAGACCGTGGCCAGCGCCAAAGAGAGCACAGGAAATAGCCCAGCGCCCGCTGTAGACCGGGCACACTCGACTTAGACCGCGCAGTCTTTCGGACAGTTTTTCAATCAATTGTCGCGCTCATATCCATACATGACGCTTTTTCTTCTTCTTGTTTGTGATTAGTGGAGCTTAGAAACAAATCCATATAGCTCCATGTCATCGATTGTTTTTCAAAAGGTGCTGAACCAAATCCGCAAGATATAAAAAAACTCCAATGATGGGATATGCAAGATTTTAGTATATGATCATGGTTGCAATCACCCATTGGATTTAATGCTGTTAGAACAGGGGATAAATGGTATTTATGCTCGGGAGGCAACCGAGCCTGTGGGGTTTCGGCTGCCCACCCA
>VOMN01059159.1:0-27782 GCA_014899125.1 Orchestia grillus | reverse complement strand
ATCACAGAGTTCTCCCTCTAGCAGTCTAGCGTGATAATCCATCCTTCTTTCAGAAAACTACTTAGCTGATATTACATAGAACAAAAATGTACAAGAACCACCTGGTGAGTTGAATACGTAAACTGTGGTAGGAGCTTAGCTCATGTCAAAAATCTTGAGCGCCCCTGTGCTACTTCTCTCACAGCACTGCGGACCATTCGCTTCTAACAAAGTATTGTGGTACTTTTCGTTTGCTCCCCAATTGGGACTTTTGGTTGCGTATTGGCTTGTCGCAATGACTGACACGCTTGGTGGAAGTGTTGACGGCCGAGTTGTGCGTGAGCAGCTGTCGGGGGTGCTGCTGTCGTACTGCGGGAGTGCCACGGCGCGGTCGCTGTTCCGCTCAGTGATGACGCGCGGCCCTGTTGCGGCCCAGGTCAGCTTCGCGGCCATGTTGCTGCGTACCTGCGCCGCTACCCCCTGGTGGGGCGAATTCCTCACCTCCGCCCTGCACGACCTCTTTGCCAGCGACGCGCACCGGCTCATCAGACTGCCTGCCGTCAGGTGACTGCTCTTACACTTGTAATGAGTCCTGCTTCTGCTTGCCTATTATCATACAAACTTAGGAAACTGTTTGTACCTTGTAAACAGTTTGAGGCTGTGCATTTTAGCTGCGTTCAACCTATCATTTCTCTGAAGGGGAAAAAGTTCGTGATTAGGTCACATTATTTCTAATATACCGTCCGTTTTTAAGTATTTAGTGTACAAGAACACTTTTTTCTCGTTCATTGAAAGATCTGTCTCAAAATTACCTGAACTGAAAAAAACTTGAGTGTGACGCTTGTAAAGATATATGGCTAAGACATTTCGTGCGACATCATCCAAGGGTGGGCTATTTTACCCTATATAAATAGGATTGTTGCGCAGGAGATGTGCTAAGTTTCCTTGGGAATAATAGACTAAAAATATAGGATTATTCGCTTTAGTACGTTGAAGATTTAAGTATTGAATTGATATACCGATATGTTGTCAATATTTGGTCTAAGGTAAAAGAAACATTTCGGTATTTGCTGATTATCTAACGGGATAAAAAATGAACACCTAACCGGCAAAATTGCTTGGACAATTTGGCATACAGGCGATGCGGCCTTATTGCTGCATTTAACTTTGTACGGAAAACTAGCTAATGTTTTTGTATGTATGCAGTAAGGCTGCACTTTGCTTTTTACGAAAAACGAGCGGTATCGTATGAGTGGATTTTGAAAATTTTATCAACCGTAAAGGCTTTAAACGGTGTAATAGAAATCTAAGAAGTTTTTCGGCCGACTAAAAGCATGTTAAGGATTCTAAGCATCGTCCCTCTTGTTTGCTTTTGAACATAATTCGGTTGACGTGAACTCAGTGCACACCAGCTGATTTCGGCAAGATTTCTTCTTTAATATTGAGAAAATATTCAGGTAAAACTTCGTTACGACGTTCATTGATGTTACTTGGCTGTGCAGTTTGTAAACTTATTCTTTGTAGGGCGATAGAAGCGTTCGAATAGAAACAAACAATGAATCTAATACATTGATTTTCATTATGCGTCTGTATTATATTCAGTAAATTAGCTCGTTCTAATTTGCTGATTCCTACCTTATCAGAATGTTTGGACTGCTGACGGTGATGGGCCAACGGAGCGTGTGTAGCAATAGAGGCGGGACTGTCATCAATGCTGCTCTGCAGTCCTTGGCACGGCTGCTGCAGCACGCCACACAGACCTCTCATGACCACGACACGGCCGACACTGAGAGCTCAACCGCTGGTATTGCTGGCTGCAGTGACGACAAAAAAGCTCGGTACGATGCCCTCTTTGCTCGGGTGGGCCAGCCGATCACCAGTGTTGGACAGGACGAGACGCCTGTGGCTTGCGTGACGTCGCCCGAGATGGAGTGGCTGCTGCTGTACCTCTCGCACTGTCTGGACGCGCTTCCTTATGCTAGATCTACGGATGAGAAGAAGACTGATACGGGTGAGAGTGCTCGAGCGAGTGAGAGTTGAACCCAGTATAGTGTGTGTATTTTCAGAGACGGAGCATTGCTGATAAATTTAGGCGTACCTAGGCCGAATGTTCTTGTATATGCATGCATTTTAACTACTATATCATTACTAATACTTCTGAAATGTTTTCTGCTGTGGTAAGAGAACAGAAATAGAGTTTCAGTATTTTAGTTTAAGTAGGAGGGATAAACTATGTGCTTTGAAAACTGAATGAAATGTGTCTCCTAGGTATGCTAGGTATGTTGGCTAGTAAACCAGTACCTGGACATCTGTTATATGCAGGGGGTCGATGGTCGTGGCTGTGCGCGGAGTCGTGGCTCACAGGAGACGTGTGGGGGGCTCGCCGGTGCCCCACCACCAAGCGCCACAGGAAGTGGCTGTGCCAGACCTCTAAGTCTATGCTGGCCACCGCTACCGCCTCCGCCCGCACCTTCGCCAACAAGGCCGCCGCTGCAAAGGCTCTCGGCGACAAGTCCAGCAACAAGGTGAGCGCTTCTCGTACACTGCTTACCACTTTTACAGATCATAGACGAGTATAGTGGGAATTGGTTTAAATGTTTCTATTTCCTCGTAGTTCAGTGTTAATCGTTCAAGACGTTTCTTTGTTTATAGCCTACTTGAAGATATTTGCTAATAACTAGCTTCTGTACTGTTTTATTTCGTAGTGATTCGGTTTTAACTCTTTAGCCAATTATGGTATTTCATTTTACTAGGTCGCTACAATATCTAGCTTATGAAGCTGCTCCGACGACTGTTGATGCATAGTTTTATTAGTATGAAACGCTAGCCAATTTCTCGACCGAGAAGTTTTCAAAGTTGCTCCAGCGTCTGAAGCTACAACCTGCCCCTTGTATCTTAGTCTCATGTTCTCTAATGAAGGAAATATTCAGAATAGCTTACTTGAATTTTAATAACTTCTGAAAAGAATATGTTCATCCTGAATGTACAAGAGTAATACGAATATTCTTTAGCCCTTTAAGTGCTACAAGAACACCTCGGCCCCGGCTCCAATTTTTCACTATACTACAATACCATCCACATTTTTCGAACTAGAGAACCGTCGAGACTCGTGGAACTCCAGCTAAGCAATATTACGACAGTATGTATACTACTCGCAGTTAGACGCGAACACCACCATTGGCAAGGCTTTGATAAATTTGAACAACTTCTTGTGTAATTAGACCTCAAAGGGTAGCATCAGATAATTTTGTTTCCAAGTAAAGTCTGAAAATGGACATAAGTTCGTTACATATGAAGCCGCGCATGCCACCGCCGGAGGTAATGGGTGGTAAACTTGTTCAGCGATGCGCATTTTCTTCGACATCATTCAGCTCTTCTTTTGACTATCACTTTATGAGAAATGTTTACTAACACCTACGTTTGCAACATGGGTTTTAGTGCCACGATGTGTATGTTTAATTGATGAAAAGAATATACATGGAAGGATTTTCGAGTGAAGACTGGAAGTGCTTGTATTTCTGGCAGAAGGATGCTCAGAAAATTATCTTCAAATGTGTAATGGATACATGGTGCTCTGTAGGGATAGATCGGTCGAATTCAGGTCATTTTTGGGTGTTGGTACGGTGATGGCTTGCATGTTTGGCACCGTATGCTGGTCATTAGCTTTCCACAGGCGCTTCATACTGACAAAGCACTCGGTAAAGTATTTAATGTGGTGTCTCGCTCATCGAACTGTACTTTTTTGGCACCCAGGCGGCTACTGGTCTGAGCTCCAAGGTTCAGCTCAAGAAGGAGAATCTAAAGCTGCTACAGAACAAGCAACTCAGCCAAAGGACGCAGGCCGTCCGTGCTGCAGACTCTTCTCGCTCCTTTGTCGTCCCTGCCACTAAAACTCCCGCCTCCAGTGCTGGTGAGAGGCCATACGTGCTGCGCTAGGGAGCTTCATTTTTGATCTTTCTTTACTTAAAACGCGGCTGGTCATTGTGCACGCCCTCCACACCACTCTGCATGCTGCCGTCGCGGCGTTTCCCCGGCATGCCGTCAGTTCACTCTCATGTCGATCGTTTCAAGTGATTCGTTCCAGTACATCTGTAGCAACGAAAGTCGAAGCGTTGAGAGCATTCTACTGGAAAGTTTGTAGTTTACTAACCCACATTCAAAATCAGGATACTTCTTGTATGACCAAGGTTTTGTGATTATGCTAACTTTAGCTAGTTTCGTTACTGCTCTGGTACACTAAAGAATTTATCTGTGAACCGTGCTCTGCACTGATCATTTGATATGTAAATTATGAAGACGGTATAAGAACGTAGTCCTTAGTTTAGCACGTTGTACGTGCTGATGAATGTAGCAAGCTTATTTTGAACAAAGCGTAGTGGAGTCAAGTTCGCGTCTCAGTGCAATTTTTAAAAAGTGTATAGTTCTTAGTGTGAGCCATACTTCACATTTTAATAGCCCCAGTCAGCCGTGTGTTGAAAAGAAAAATTTTTATGTTGGAGTGTCCTTCAACTTCTTACTATCTCTTCCGTTTTATTGCTGAATCATCCGGTTACACGTTTCCTTTTGTTTCTGTACAGTCGCTATGGAAGCATCCATACCACCACACCTGGACCGCAGCACCGCCTTGACGGTGGTGCGCTCGCTGTTGGCGCTGCTGACGCACTATACTTCCAGCCAGCACGACAGCTTCTCTGTCATCTGCAAGGTGGGACGGGGGTAATGAAGCTGAGAATGTGCCACAGACCATACGTCATCTGCTAGGTGAGACGGGGAAAAGAATATGAGCAAGCGCTCGAGACCGTACGGTGCTACGAGTGTTCAGTAGCCAAACATTTTATGAGATCGCCTGATTGAGACCTGGTCTCGGACTTGATTGTTATGGAGAAGGGAAGCGGCCCGTGGCGGGAAGAAGACTCGTATTAATGCGTTAGGGATCGTGAGCGAGCGGGAACGTTGCGACGGTATCTCCGCCTCTCCGTCTCATATGTGATGGTGCAATGGGAGAAGGTCATCTATATGAGCTCGTTCCGGAAATCGGACAAAAGTCCTGTTTATTCCGGGTTGTAATCAGTGTTTACTCCGGTGTAATCCAGGGTTGTAATCAGAAATAGTTTTTGGTTATAACGTACACTTTTAGAATTCAGATGGAGAACTTTCGGGCTTCCAGGTATTTCCTTGTTTGTGCGTTTGCGACTCCCGACCCAAAAGCCTGGAGCGTCTTGTTTTCTCTCGAGTGTGGACGGAACATTTTACAATAAATGTATTCAAGAAGCCTCTCGATTATTTTATAGCAAGCTAAATCATTATATTATATTGGTGTTCTCCCAAGCCTCTGTTACAACTCCTGACCAGGCTTTGTAACCCACTGATCGGGAACCCCTGCCATTTGAACTGACGTCACATATCCACGCCCGCCTTCGTTCTGAGCCCGCCTGCATTGCAGGTGGTGGGTGTCGTGTGCTCCTCAGTGCGCCCGTGCCTGAGTCTGCGCGAGGTGCTCAGTGAGGCCCAGCTGCTGTCGCTGCTGCAGCAGCAATGCTGTTCGCCAAACAATCCTGCATTACCGTGGACACTGCACGCCATCGTCTGCCTCCTCACCGACGTCTTCTACGGTCAGTAGTGAATTACAAGGTTGTCCAGTGTAGTATCAAGTCGTGGTGTGTGACTTGTGGGAGCAGAATTGCAAGGTTGTCCAGTGTAGTATCAAGTCGCTGTGTGTGACTCGTGGGAGCAGAGCCATGCCCTTTCATCGTAGTACTGAACTGTGTGTTCTGGGGGGGATTAGATATTGTGTGTTCAGTGACATTTTAGTGGAAGTGAGCATTACCAGACGAGATATCAGTTTATGAAGTTAGCAGGTTTAGTAGCATTTAAGAATAAACTAAGCCTTCAAAAATTGCCACTGCTGCTGTATCGAGGTCGTTGCATGTATGTTATTTGTGCTAGGATAAATTAATCTTCAATGGCAAATCTAAAGGAATTTGTTGTGGTCTAGCTGCTAGATTTTCAGCTATTTGATGCATGTAACTCATTTCGTAGCTCATTGTTGCAAATTTATAAATACTGCAGCCAGCACTGGGTGATGGTCGTCTGCGGCCAAGTGAATGTGTTCCTGATCGTTCATTCAGTTTAACGGTGACCGATGAAATTAGGTACACCTGATGTATGACCAGGAACCAGCATAATAGCTCCAGGAACTTGGGGTAGACTCTAGCACTTGTGTTCCCTCAGGGGGCATAGGATAGGCCATTGGCAGCAGGGTTAGGTTAGTTAGGTTTGTCTATCCTATGCTATGGGGACTAGCGTCGCCAGGGGAGCACTGTTAGGCTACCTCAGCTTTAGATAGGCCTTCGAGACTTCTACCTTTCGTGCCTGCTTGCTTCTTTCCGTTTTCATTTCTTCTTCGCTATTTCTTATTTATCTTTTCTTCCTCTTCCTTCTTAACTTGCTGTTTCTATGCGCAGGGGATCTTGTGTGGGAATACACCTTGTGCATAGATTCCTTGTTCTCTTACGTCCATACTAAATAGTCCCTATTTTTTCGGTGCGAGATGGTCTGAGTTATTGAAGCACTCGCCACCATCACTACTACTACTAGCACTTGTGTATCATTTTTCATTTCTTCGGACATAGTTGAGCTGGTAAATGAAGTTATGACTAAAGTTGATTCTCAAGAAACTGCAGAGTTACTCTATTTCTATGAAAAAGCACTTTTAAATGTTATGCTAGGAAATTTATGTATGTAATTATGATTCAAACGTGTTTAGGTACTACATATTGGTGCATATTTTCAATTGTGGTCATTTCTCGTGAACTCATATGTAACTTTGCAAATTTGTCCAGGAGAAAAGCAGTACGGCTCGGTACTTCCCAAAGAAGAAACTATGCCGTCTTTCTCCAGCCGCGACGGTGGTGCTAGGAGCTGCGGCAGGAGGCGGCATCACTCCGGCAAGAAGTCGAAGGCTTTCCAGAAGCGATGCCCGTGGGCCATAGACGAGTGTTTGGGCGAGGCTTCAGATTCTGGAGACACCCTCGTGTCTTCGTCTGAAGAGCCTCTTTTGAGTCGGTCCAAGGGCGGCGGGGGAAATGACTCGTCCTGTAACGTGGAAGACGAAGGCGACACTGTAGACAGCAGCTCTGAGAGTTGCGGTGACCCCAGGGACTCTGAGGATGGCAGTGGCAAGATTGTAGATCTAGCGGCATCCAGCGAGGACGACGAACGGGACAGCAGCGCCCAGGCGCCTGCTGACGACAACCAAATAGCGTACGGTCCGCTCGAGGATGACTGCAGCGATAAGGAAAACACTCCACCTTCTGTCGGACTCGAAACAGCGGGTGCTCTGAGTGGCAGTGCCTCGGTTGCTGGTCAGTTCGTGGCTTCAGTCAAGATCCACGCGGAGGATTCGCGAGCAACCGCCAGCGCATGCGAAGTGGCCGTCAGCGAAGCCACCACCGCCGCTACTGAGGAAGACCAACCGCCTCCGCCCGACGCCCCGAAGCCTGAGGAACTTCCTGATGAAATTGTCGGTGTTGCAAACCAAGGCCAAAATGCAGCCAGTGTTGCCAACGTTGTCACTGAGGAAGATGTGCCTAGCTCCGCTCATTCTACGGCAGTCAACAGCACTGTACCCTCTTCTACTATGTCCCCTGCTAGTTTCAACAACTTCGAATTGGAAGAGTTACCTGGTAGGTTTAATTTGATAATACTAAATGTGGCTTATCGCACGTGCATTTGAAACTTTAATCACAATTCTTTTAGATTCTCATTCACGTTTTTTCCTCTTTGACATTGTTTCATTTCTACGCAATAATGGAGGCATACACTTGAGATTTTTTAAAAGATTACAGGTTTATGATGCGAGGGACTTTCCTTGAGGATGTTTCACTTGAGTGGTAGTCATGAGCTAGAAAATTATAATCGGGTGCAGATGTTTTCAATAGAATAAGTGGATTTTTCCATTAGTATAATTTCAGTCATTGCCTGATAGATAATCTCAGTAAAGTTCGTTCTTGCCGAATTAAAAATTCGCTTTCTGATAATTCTCAGCTGCATGCTTCGTTCACTCTTTACTGGCATGTCTCACTTATGCGTAAAGCTCGCCCTCTTTTACTAGCGGCTACTGGCGGCGTGTAGGTACATCGAAAGTAAAGTGCGTAAGATATCAATGATACCCTTCGTGCCTCAGGTGGTGTGCGTACCCAACAGTATCTGTGTGTCCGGCAGTCACCAGTGTTTCTCGCTCTCCATCGGGTGACGACATGCCTTTTTTTTAAAGTAATTTCGATGTTATCCTAACTGACTTAGACGTGTGTGTGTGTGTGTAAATATATAAAAAAGTCAAGTTGACAACAATAAAATAATTGTAGTTTGATTTTGCAAATCTCTTTTGTAGGTTTTGACGACAGTAGCGACAGCTCAGAAAACGAAGAACTGTTTGAGAACATCGTGAATGATCTGTCCTACCTTGGCAGCGATGGGTCGGAGTGTACCAAGTACCTCGCTTCGCTCGAGTAAGTAGCTCTAATATTTACCTACGATAGCTATTGCTACTGTGATGCTTGACACGCGAGTAGCGTGGTGGTAGACTCGACCAGTTGGTCAACATGAAGCATTTAAAGTGTTAGCGGTGTGAGGTATTACAGCGGAGAAATTAGGGTTAAATATTTTCTGATTGAATGCAGTCCTACAGGTGGTAACTATTTAATGCATTCACATACAAGTGCAGGGTAACACAAAAAAACGAGATCTTTTAATAAACAAGAAAAAAGCAGAAATCAGTCATAAAATTTCATTAGCATTAATTGAACTTCATCACTACAACTTGCTTTAAAAAAAAAACAATTCAAATTGTCAATGTTAGAAAATTGCGTCATGTAGATGGCGTCCTGCTCTGCGTATGTATTCTTTTAATCTGCTCTGGAAGTCCCTCATTGGAGGCCCACAATATCACCAGATTTGTTCGCATGTGACCTTTCTTTTGGGGCTACTCGATGGTACGAATAAACGTTACTCGTTGAAGTAAAATTAGTGTTGAAGTGTTCTCAAGTTGTAGAACTCATCGTGCCTGCATTGAAGTGGCAATTCCTACGTCATTATTAATTTTAATTCTTTAACATATTGCAGTGACTTCTGTAGGGAGCAATTACCAAACTCGCTTGTTGCTGTAGAGATTGCTCATTTTTGTGCTTTTAATTTCGTATTTAACATAGGTCTTAATTCGGATTGTGGTGCTGGACCTCGGTACTTCTGCGAATGAACCATTTGTTTTGCAGCTGTTTCAGAAAGATTGGGTGTTGTGGTGTCACTTAATGCATTTACTTGCCTACGCTAACGCTATGTTTTTTAAGTGAAAAGCAGCATTTGGGCTATGGTTGTGAACCTTTTTTGTTTAATTGTATACCTTCTATCATGCGGCATGTGAGGGGGGATGACATTGAGCCTCCACACTCCGGCAACGCCCCTCAAACAAGCCCATGTCAGGCGGGCTTGTAACATGCAATGTAGACGAATTATTTTCCATTTTATTTTTACTATTCCTTTCTTCTTCACATTGCGCTAATTTTATAAACTTTCTGATTCTCGTTTAGTTTCCCTACAAATGTGATGAAATATTTACTCTAGCTTTGGAAAATTTATGAGAACATAAGCCAATAAAGCATTTTGCGGAACAAAATGACAATGTTTTCTCGACGGGCGTTCACGGTATCAAACAATTCCCATTTTACAATGCCACTCTCGCCGAGTTTTGTGTGTTCCTCTTGCTGTGAACCTCGACTTCAGGTGAACTCGTTCCTCGTCGGCGGCTGCGTGTGTTTGTTGTGAAATAGACGCGTTCAATTTGTTACACCGAGTCGAAATTTAACGCGACATTTGGGCGTGACCTGTGGGCTCTGTCACTTGGTTGGGCGCACTTGACGAAGTGGTCTTGTTAACGTTTCCTGGGGTGGTGCTATGCTTCTTAACGAACTCAGATGCGATCCCAGTGGGGCATGTCGCAGTAGCGTGTTGAACCTTAGCTACTTATTGAAGTCACACGATGTGCGAACAATGTGCATGTATCGATAATTTTCTTTTCCGAATTATGCATCCAGTTCTGAAGTTGAACTCCACTTTGTACGAGTCGAGGGGAAAAAAATACATGAAATGCTTTGGTACTTTATTGTGTGATAAAAAATGCGAACAAGTTATACAGCAAGAAGGAGTGGAGTGTATTACAGGCAATTGTTAACAAATAACTGATAAGTGTACGCGAAAAAAATTTGAGTTAGAATTGAAGAAGGTTGCGTGCCTTGTAACTTGTGTGGGGTGACAGCCAGACCTGCCACGTGTAGAGCGAGCTATGGTCGCCGCGGTGCAAGTTGACTGCGTTTGGTCTCTACAATATTTGCTGAAATTCATCTCAAATCTTGCCGATGAGTTTTTTACTTCACTAGGCTGAAGTTCACGTGAACTGAATGCATGTTCCTCATTTTATTCAAAAGTTGTGTTCGAAATGTAAACCAACAGTAGCGGATTTTTAAAAATTTCTCTTCGTACGGTTGTTTGGTAAAATAGCGTTAGGTAGATGGGTAGTGTCTCAATTGTGAGCTTTCCTTGGGTCACGGAAGGATGAACAAGTGCCCGTGGGCGGCTGTGGCGCGAGCCAACATAAAGAACAAAGAAGCTGCCTACGCCGCGTTGTACGATGCCTTGGACACCGGCGCTCGCTCCAACTGGAGTTCCGCAAGGCCACCAGCTGTGTGAGTGTGCATTGTTGCCGAGGCGCTTTTAGATGGACTTCTTACCTACCTACTGTTGCTTGCTTGATTTGGCTCTGCTACTGCTGCCCGTGCCGTTTCTGTTAGTCATGTCCAAGTGTCCATTTTCTTTGTTGGTGTTTGTTTCTACCTTCTGCGAGTCCAGTTGCGTCGGTTTGCTAGCTCTAATATAATTTTACTTGCAAAACCTGTGCAATCATTTTAAAATTTATTCTAGTACAGTTTGAGAAAGAGTTTATTTAAAAAAAATCCAGTCATGAATCGCACGCGTCACTTGTCTTTGTACTGCCTCTAAAGAAATCATGTTCTTGAATACCTTGAACACTGTAGTCAATACTACAAAAGAGGCGGAGGATCGTACCCCATTAAGGTCTGCATGAAGCGAGAAGACAACTTGCACTAGCTAGTAGAGTCTAACGACTCTAACGCATGATGGAAATAAAAAAGCCTGTAATTGAAGGAAAAGTGAAGCAATGTGGTCTATCGAAATACAAAACGTAACCCACAATAGAGAAGCGCTTGTTGGTGCTGGGCAGCCTATGATACCATAAAGGGGCGAGACATGCGGACAACGTTAGACATCACCAACGATACACATTGATAAGAGCCTGGGATAATTTGAGTGCCAAGTCTCTTTAGTTAGTTATGGGGCAATGTTCTTGAGCGCAAACTTTGAGTACTTCAGCATGATGTAGCGAGAAGAACACAGCTCACTGTCGCTGTTGTAGGAAGTGGTCGGCTCGGTAGTAACTGGGGAGTGCACCCAGCTGCGAAGTTGGGGAATCGGTCGTGGCAGGGTTACAATGTGATTTTAGAATTTTTATTTTGGAATCATTTTGCGCTTTTTTTTGGGTCTTGACCTTAATTCTTCAAAATATTTTAGAACTGATTGTACCCTATTTGTTCGTATTCCTGAACATTCTTTTGATGAAGTTTAATACTTCTGTTTGGGGTTCTATCATGTGAACTTGGTGGAAGCTATTTTATTTCTTCTATACATTGCTCTTTCATTGTCATGTGTTTTATTGTATTCGTAGCCAATGCGATGGAAGCTGTGGATGCTTCGGATGTTTCATTTGGGATGGAAATCAGAAAGTTCAAAATTCCTTCCTTGAAAATTGTAAGCTTAGAACCAAATTCCTTAACCTGTCGTGTGCTACAGACTTGCATCCAGCGAATATAATTTAGCGTGGTGGATTCCTGTTTCATTTTTCTTAAAGATCGCACTCTTTAAGTCAACTAGGTAATATTGTATTTGTAATGCATTATAACGCAGTAAATAAGCTGTTTTTCTTCCCATGTTGTTGTCAATCCGGAATCTCGAGTGATTCACTTTAGATATTGTTACACAAGAGCAGCGTTGTATAGTGGTGTTTGGTCAGATCAATATCTTAATGAATTGCTTGTCTGCTTTTAGATTTTTCGCAGCTTTCGAGAGGAAAATGAGTTTCAGTGAAATGAGAAGTCGAATGGTTGGGGCCCTCTGCGGTAGGTGGCGCACAAGGTTCGCTAATGTCAGTTGGGCATTTATTAGCTAACCCAGTGGTTATGAATGGCGGGATGTTGTCGCTTGCACGCTTAAGAATTTCAGGCTGGGGTCGAAGGTAGCAGGGACCTTCTGAGTTGTGCAGACGAATGTTTGAGCAGTTGTCGTCCCCTGTCGAAGACAAGCTTTTAATTACGTTAGCTAGAATTAATTCATTGTGTAGTTCTACTGTGTTGCGTACTGCAGGGCTTCGGTTGGAAAGCGGCTCGAGACCACTCGGGTCAGATCGTACCTACTGTATTTGCTTGAAGCTCGTGCTGGCTCGCTCTTTATTTTCGTCTGAATTACGCCTTCGAGAACATTTTGTTCTCGCAGGAAGCCTATGATTTTCTCCAAGTTTTTAAAATTCATTCTGTTCATATCTCCCATTCATGATATCATGGTTTTGTTTTCTGGGGCGCGCGCCCTATCTCAAGTTCGTCCTTTAACTCAGGAATGGGCCGATGCTTCTCCGTTGTCACCGATTGTCCTCTATAGCTTTCGTTAAACTTTGAGATCGAAATTGTGAACCTTAACTCATGAAAAACGAGTAAGATTTAAATTTTAAACAATATAATACGATGTTTAGTGTTTATATTTATGAGCTACACCAGAAAGCTTAGCAATACTGGTTGCTTCCTGAAAGATGTCTGTATTATCCATATTAATTGTAATAAAACAATTTAATGAACCATACACCATCCTTACATTGTGATCAATATCTTATGTTGGACTTGGTTATCTAAGTATCAGTCACGGTAGAAACGTATTTCGTTTGTTTTTGAATGACGCTTCTTCCCGCCAAGGAATTTGTACAAGATTGATTTAGCTTATAGATGCACAATATTATCTATTGTGCATTGCCTAGAACTTTCTAAAATTTGATGCTGAACGTTTGATACATACGGATGATGTCTTCATGTTTTGTAGCGTACCTTTGCTTTAACTGATAACGTGTGGATGCTGCCTGCATTGTTGTACCAATTTTGCTTATTCTTTCCGTCGCTTCCGTTCTTGTAATTTGCATGTTTAATTTTTAATAACTTATAGCGGTATTTACAATAGCCTTTTTCTTTAACTTAGACTGTAAGAAACCAGTTTACTAATATTCTTTTTTTATTTAACGTACGTTTGCGTTAGTAATAAATTAATTATTAGCTTTTAATCTTCTTTGGAGATGAGCTTATCTTGTGTAAACGATCGTTCTGTTGCGGCTGTAGTCCAGGTAAGCAGTCTTCACCACTTTGGCTTGTGAAATATGTTTTTTTTTTCTTGTCTCAAGTTAGATTTCTTTGAAGTGTCCCGAAAATGGTGATACATGGTGTATTGGAAGTGATTACCAGGGGCTAAAACGAAACAGATTTGACATGGTTGAATCTGAAATAGGATGTCATATTGCCAATGGAATTAGACACAGATGTTAAGAACGAATTCCATTCTGTGCAAGATCGCTGCCTTGTAACACAGTTTTAAATATTTAATTTATTGTGGCTGGATCGTACTCTTTATGAATTGGTGCTACTTGTAAGGTATATAGTTTTTTAGTAATTGGACAATGACATGCCCATCTAGCGATGGTGTCCGAACATACTCTTATTGTGTCACGATAGCCAATCACATTCGTGCTCCAAGAACCGACTTGAATGACTGACGTTACCTTACTCGTTCGAGCAAACGCTTACTATTTATTGCAGTACTCTACCTTATTACCTTATCAGATATTGAATTAGGAACTCTGTTCTTCAGGCCTCGAGTCTTGGCTCTTCCTGTTATATTGACTTGCCATGTAGTCACCGAGATGATCGGCGTTGTTTGCAATTGTCTTCATCCATCTAAAGAAAGTGAAAGTTGTGGAACTTGAAGTATACGTCCGTTATTAAAATAATTTGTTTGACACCACCTGTGTTATCTTTCAAAGAATAACTCATTATTCGTTCATTCAGATATTCGTTGAGAAGCTCACATGAAGTTCTTCTATGCTTGATTCACTAGTATTTTACCATGTCTTTTCATTCCGTATAATTAATACCCGATTCAATGTACACTAGATGCGGCCTGTACAAGTCCGGGATGCTGCACAGCACGGCGGTTGACCACCGTCTCCTAACGGCCCCGTTGCTGCTGCCAGAGGCGAGGCTCGTCATGCTGCATGCCACCCACACCTCCACGTTACACGCTGCCGCCGCTGCCTCCCCTCACCCTGCCGTCAGTTGACTCATTTGTATATTGTTTTAGTGCAACTCACCCTTCTATCCTAAGGCAAAAGTGTTAGGCTAGTTAGCTTCGTCTTATGCTATGGGGACTGGTGTCCCGAGATGGGCCTTTAGAACTTCTATCTTTTGCTCTAACCTCGTTTTTCAATTTTCACATCTTCGTTATCTCTTTTTTATGTCATTTCTTCCTATTCATTTTCAACTTGCGGTTTTTATGTGCAAGGAATCGTGTGTGGGAACATACTTTGTGTATAGATTCCTCGTTCTGTATGGTCCGTACTAGATGGTCCCTCCTCTTCGCTCTGTTTGAATCACACTTCATGTGGATAAGGAGCTGTAAACTAACTGAATCTAATCTGATATTCAGCAATTCGTTTCAGTATATCTAATGCAGAGTCAATAACAAGGAATCATTCTGATGTCTCGTATAACAGTTCAAAATAATACTCTATACAGATATAATTTTCTGAAGGGTTTTTGTATACAATGTATTGAAGATTATCATTCATATTATATTGCAAAGCTGTGGGTTTTAAATCAAGAAAGTTATAGTAAAGTGTTGGCATAAAAATGTTTCCCCCTTGTTTTTAGCGCGTTACAAAAATGTTCTAAAGACGTGGTTCGAGCGCGTGAACCAGTGTGCACTGACCGAGCGAGGTGTCCGTGTTGCAGGGGCTGATGCTGTACCGACCAGAGGACCTGGAGCGTGTGCCTGTGTGTGGCCCTGGTGACGTCAGTGACAGCGTCCGACTCATCTCGCGTACCTTCGACCAGCTCTTCGCCAGCCTCGCCCAGCAGGTCTTGTATCTCTCCCTATTTGGTTGGGGTTGAAGCTCTGGTCTCGCTTAAATTGACACCTCTGGTTACGTGCTCCTACTTAGTCTAAACTCAGAATTGCCTTCTGTATTCCAATAGGTATCAAGTCCAAATGAAGATTTTGAGACTGTAAAGACTTATAGTTTGAATGGTTGCTGGATCATTATTATTTGTTTGTTGTAAAACGGGGTCGACAAAAATACCTCCCACATTTTAAAAGGCTCTAAATGTGTAGTGAATCAGCCGTCAAGGCTACCATTTTGACCGTATAATTTGTGAAACCTGAAGCAAAATAACTTATGTATGCATTTGGGAACTAAAATATTTTTGGTGACAATCCGTTCCAATTTTTCCTCCGCTCGTTGAAATCTTGGCATTATGTTTGCTGCACCCTGTAGTTGGAAGCACAATAAATTCCAATACAATCTACGAGCACGTATCGTTGAGTTGTAATCATACGTTTTCTTTGTATATTAGCTCGAAAGTTTAATTCATCATATAATACCGTACGAACTATTGGTGACATACTGACGACCAATGTGTACGTTTGCTGACGGCACAGCGTTGCTGCTCGAGCGAATCTGTGGAGGCGGTGGTGGGGCTGTGGATGTCTCTGGTGCTCGAGCTGTGCGAGGACCCGCACGAGAAACTCAAGTCGTCGCTCGTGCCGCAGCTGCCGCTCTCTACGACCGCTCTGAGTGCGCTGCTGGAGGCCCTTCTCAAATGGTGGGTGATGTTGAACGCTCGGATATGCAGCAAGGCACGCTGCTGCTCCAGGGCGAGGGCTTGGGAAAAAATTCTATAATTCTTTCTCAAATCTTTCCTTTCCATCGACTGGTATTCTCAAAGCTTCCTATGTAGTCGCGTGCTTCAAATGCGTGCGTTAAAATCGCCATCTCTCTTCAGTAGATTTGGGGTAATCCGACATTTATTTAATGTGAAGGGGGCCCGCGAAACTACTAAAACTTGTTAGGGTCGATATTTTGTAGCCTTCACGAATAATTAATTAATGGTATACATATAAGTCCTTGCGCTGTAACGAGTTGATCGAGGTCCCGTTAAGGCTAAAATGTGTTGTACACCAAGACAGTTGGCGGTTCATTGATATCTGCTTGTGATCTGCGTTGTTTGGGTACGTATGGTGACACGCGTCTTTTTTCTGCTATAAGGATCGTGTCCCTAGCTGTCAAAGCATACCTGTGTATCATCGTTCGTAAATAGGCGTCTTGACTAGCTGCCTTGTAGATTTCTGTATAACCTTGCTTTATGTCTCTAGCCTGGAAAAGTCAGTGACGGGGTGTTTCTCGAGTTGGAACTTGTTGCTGCGGTCACTCGGAAGCATTACAATTGTGTTACTGGAGTCGGACATGGATTTGGCTTCTCTGATGTATGAGGTTCATCATCTTTTTTTTTCATTTCGGTCTAACGAGTATCCATCATTTTGTGTAAGAGGGTCTGCCCTAAGGTCTCGTTGAATCTTATTTCATTTGACATAGAAGATCGGATGGCTCGTGAGAGTACTTATTAATAAAAATGGCATTCAGCATGTCTAGGCAATGTTACTTAAGGCATGTGGCGCTTGTTAAGTTTTCTAACTGGAAAATGACGTTTTTTTGTTGGGAGCTGCTGAGAATCTAGAATTATGATGCTATTATGATTCTTCTTATTTTCAACTCTTTCCTCACTAGTGAGGGTGGGTACGTCTGCAGTTTTCATTCTTCTGCTTTCAATACTTCGACAAGTTCCAAGCAGCATTGCTGCAGTACTGCCATGGTGGTTACTAGGGCGTTCAGAGGACCTAAGACGATCTAACCTTTCTTATTGATCGTATTAAATTTCGTAACCTGTGATGTTCAAACCAATGTTTTGTGATCTCCTAAAATAGTCTGGTGCCGTGAGAACCCGATGATTTGATTACGTTGTCCTACAGTGGGTCCACAGTGAGCTTGAAGTGCTGGGTGTCGGTGCTGCAGCTGCTTACAGTCTGCTGCAACACGTCGTACACTTCCTCAGTAAGTGCCATTTTTTGTGTAGTTCTATATAGCATAGTTCATACTTCACTACAGAAGCTGAGGATGTATCGTACGTGAAGTTTTGTCTTGATTTACCATCGATTGTCCGTGAAATATGGCACTGGTGTGACAAGAATGGCATCTCGAAAAATATTCGTACGGATACGAGGGTCGAAAGTAACCTAACGACACTCAAGGTTGCTGACGGGCCTACACTACTCAAATTCCATGTTATCTACCGAGTGATGTATTAGCAAAAGTTTATTCAGATATTGAAGGCCGTTACCTGTATAATACTGCGCCAGCGAGTGGGCAATAGGGCGCTGTGGGTGGTAGCTTCAGTTGTTTCTGTGTCCGCTCTCATCACCTAAGAAGAGCGGGAGTTTCCTGCTCGCTGAAATATTGGTCTGTGCTCTGCGGATCGTTGTTTGCATAACAAATTTTCTTTAACAAATGGACTGGCCTACACTAAGGCGATAAGGCAAATTTGCCAGCATTGGTAAGAATCGCTCTAAACGGAATGACGGTCTAATCGATGGTATTCTTAACTTACCGTAGGTTTATGAACGGGGTATCACTGTCAGACTCTACATTGTTCTAAGTTCGGTTGGAAGTAGTTGATTGATTTTTTGTTATTAACTCGTTTGTAGTTTTTTGGCAATGTTTTGACGATCGTTTCATCGCAGGATGGCAAGCCTCTACTGCCGTTGGTGGAAGACCCTAACTTGGTGCCTGTGCTCGTACTGTTCCTCACGAGCAACTTCGTGAACACGGACGCGCCCTCCTCGACTGGCGCACCTGTTCTGGTGCGTTATTTTGCGAGACTCGCCGTGCAGTGGCGGATTCCCTAGTGTAAATAGCGTCTATGCAATACATTACATACATGTGTATCCTTCTGAGCTATAAAATCTCGGGTGATGTATCTGATAGAATGATATCTGAATAGTGAGACGTAGGTACGGCGTGGCATAGTCCAAGCCAATGGAGCACCAACAAAATCTGGTAGTACTTTTACTACTACTTGATGTATATAAAGGAGAACTTAAAAGAATAACTTTTGGACTGAGGGTTGTATCTTTTAAGTTACGAATTCTCTTTTTCTGTACAGGTTACCCTAGAAACTTAGCTCATTTAGGCTGACAAATAGTCTTTCAAATCTCATTCTATATTTTAATTTCTTATTGATCGTATTACTGGGCCAAATGGATGTTATTCGTGATAAAAAAGGTTTCAGCAATAAGTATCATGTTTCAGATTTCGATTGTTTGTTTCTGTAGTCAGGTAAATTTCAAGTAGCTTTTCAAAGTTATTCGTCGTGAAAAATTTTAGGGAAGAGGCAACATAGGACCATGAGAAAAATAGCAAACACAAAAATTAAGACGTTGCGTTACGAGCGAAACGAAAAAGCTTTCACGATTCAGTGTAGCCAAGAACCAAAGGGAAACGGAAAGATGGCAATTAACATTTAGTGGCGCTATTATCCTGGGTTGCCATTGTTAACTCAACGCTAGCCTTAATGAGTGAATGTGCATTCAAATATGCTAAAGCTACAGAAGATTAGTGCACCATCATCACAGCTTGTATACTCAAATATGTTACTGTGACACATGACATTCGCGGATCAGCGTATTGGTTGATCGGGCAACGATGATACTGCACGATAGGTCCGTTTGCCAGACAGTTACTCGTAATGGGAGTGAACGACAAGAATCCGCTCTCTTTTAGTTCCTGCGGCACTACTTGGGAGCCATTAGTGTGGGATAGCCTCCTGATCAAACAGAAACTAGCAGCATGTGCTAGCACTGAAGTGTGTTGTAACTGTGCAGGTGGGCAGCAGCGTGTCCACACTGTTCCACAACCTCCTTGTCCGCCTTAGCGTCTGCAGCGACTGCTTCTCACGCAACAGCCAGTCCGGCAACAAGGTGAGTCAACGCCCTCTAGTCATGTTATATCTTCATTTCTTAACCTCTTAAAACTCACTGTCCACATGCGTGCACGCTGAGGTTGTTGCCTACTCGCGGTCACTGTCGACTACGCAGACAGTGTGATTGCACCCCGCCGCTTGGGCTGTGTCCGTTACTGCCTAATGTGTGACCATTCTGGCTAGATTTGTCAATTCGGTTACGTTCAAATTACTAGATGCTTACCGTTAAAGCACAAGTATTGTTTGCTACGAATGCGCATTAGTTAAGTATTCAGTTTATTTATGGAACCATTTTCGTTATGTTTACTGATTAAATTGAACATTTTTTATTCTTGTTAACTAGAGTCCAAACACTAATTGATGAACAATGGTACCGTTTAGTAGGAAGAATTGTAATATCGTAGTTTGATTGTTTTACTTATTTGAAATACCTGACATGCCAGTTTCCTTGTCAAAGTACGTACTCCGGTCTAGGAGTTGTGAAGTTGGCGGAAGTTCGTTCTCTCACTCATCAGTTCTGCAACGCTTGGCTACCAGTGTCGGTACCTCACAGCCCCTGCTGAGCTGTGTGGGCTTGTTCCCACGTCTGTAATTTGCGTTTCTTTATTGGAGGTGCTTCCTGCTTCTCTTGCTGAAATGAGGGGATTCCCGTAATGAAAATGCTCCATTCATGTGCCTTAGTTAGGTGCCCTTCGTATAGGGTAAAAATATGATAATGTGTAATTTCCTTGATAGATTTTTTTATTTTACCAAGCAAAGCTTAATTCTCGATTGAAAGTATTAATTTTGTTAGTATTGTGAAATTTTACGTACATGGTATATAAAATCTTCGTGCAACCAACCCATGTATGTATAAGGGCTTATATGATATTGACGAAATTCATAGTACTTCATCAATGAAATTGATTCATCTATCAATAGTGACCAACTTACACAATCTTGCTTGATTGAAGCATTTCACAGAGTTCTCAGGAAATTACTGCTAAAAGTCCTGGACTGCATGCGCTACTTAAATAACAATGAAACATGTCCCTAATAGTATTTTTTGAACCACTCGTTCTTAGGGATGACTAAGTGACTTTGAGCTTCATAAATAGCCGTGTATATAAATTCTCATCAGCATGAATAGCGAGTGTTTGGAGTATTGTGAGAATTTATGAGTACTGTTGCACGCTGGTCTGTAGAGGCATGCGGTCAATACGAGTTTTGAATGGGCAGCATCGCCCGGTGCTGTGTCCCCCGTAGTAGTTCTGACCACGAGCTCAGCGTGAGAGGGATGTGGAATATATTTTCGACTCAGGCTTGCGAAGCTTCAGTTGAAAATTTTCTTGTCATGTACGGGATATATTGAATAAATTCTACTGAGCGCAATTATCTAGTGCCATACATTGATGAAACATGTTGCAATTTAATTGAAGAAACCTCTTCTGTGTATGAGCCTTGTATTCCAAATACTACATTGTTTACAGTGGTACGCTTCTCAAACAAAGTGTAGGTAATATGTCTTGATGTTTTTTCTGTGCGTCGTTGGAGATTTGACATAATTATTTCATTCGCTTAACTGTAATGTGTGGAGTGACCGCCATCTCGACCTGCACGCAGCTGAAGTCGCTGCTGCTGGAGGTGGTGGCGCGACTCCTGCGTCAGGGCTGCGTGAGCAGTAGCGCCAGCGTGGGGGCAGAGGACGCCCAGTGCATCCTGGTGCGCCACCTCACCAAGCTGCCCTACGCTGGCTTCCAGGAAATACCCCTCATGCTCGAGATCGTCCACAAAACTGGTGGGAGAGCAAGGCAACTTTTGTGGAAGGATCCTAAGACTCTTATTTTGTCCTGCAATTGCTGAAACAAAATGTCGTGGAATGAGCGCTTAATTGACAAATTTGCAATAAGATGTACCAATTATGTGGGTGCTTATAAAGACATCCGTAACATGGACAACGGATTTGTTATTATTTAGGATTGGTGTCATTTTCTGGGTGTTACTTCGAGAATTCACGGATCTAATTTTTTATAGTGTAATCGCTACCTCTATCTGACTAATCCTTCAATTATTTAACGATGATTACAGGAGGACTTGCAAATTTACCCTTGTATCCGAGCAGCGTCAGCAGTGCACGGCCACTTGCTGCACACGAGCCAGTCCAACCGTCTCTCAGTGACCACCAGCGGCAGCAGTAGCGTGGGCAGCAGCCGCACCGACCCCACCACCGGCGCCGTCACTGCGACCTCCATTGCGGCCACTGCTTCTGCTTCTGCCGCTGTGGGAGGTGGCAGTGCCGGTGGTGGAGGTGGCTGTGCCCGAGACGCTGCATGGAAGGGCCTCCCCAACTCTCCGTACTACAGTGTGACGGGCAGGCCTTCGTGTGAGAGGCTTCTCAACAGCCTCTTGGCGCTGGTCGTGCTTCTCCTCGAGACGCAAGTGACCGTTCAGGCAAGTACTCATGTCCGCCACTTGTATCTGGTATACGTATGTGTGTGCGTTTTTAGCATGAAAACGCTTTTCCGAATGAAACTTAGTATTTTTCCTTTTCATCTCCACTTGGTAATTCTCTGAATAAAAAATTTCAATAACTTTTTAAAATTTGTGAGCTGTTCCAGTGCGTCATCTTATTTTTTCCTTTACAACAATTTATTTACTCATTGTCTGGCACAGAGAACTCATCTCAATTACATTGCATATTCTTGTAGATACTTTTTTTGATTGATTTTCAATATCCCACTTGTATGTTCTAAAAGGTTCCTCGCCAGAGACGAGTTAAAATCTTGAGCCAGTATAATGAGTGCAATGTTTCTGGTGCAGACAAGCGGGGCGCGGGAGACCAGCGCTGCTGCGGCAGACAGAGACGCCACACACACGGCGCCTCAGGACTCGCCGCAGGATGCCCCTTGCAACCACTCCCTCAGTCGCAGCTTGGCTCTGCCTCCTGCCCTGCTTGCTGATACTGGTACGTATCTCATCCATTGCTACACATTTAAATTCCCCCTAAATAGGGACTTGAGACTCGTAGCTATCTCATCCATCGCAACTTGTTGAATTTCGAATTGAACTGGAAATGCAGATTTGATGCTGATCACTATCGCATCTTCTGCTACAGGTTAAATTTAAAACTCAATTCTCCTAAACAGGAGTGCAAAGTTTTTTAACTCCTACTAACTGGAAGTTACGTTAAGGGTACTGTAGCTTTCTTTGTTATTTCCTGTTCAGTTTCTGTTAGTGTTCATGAATGAATTTTGCTTATTTGAAGAAGCTATATTTTTATTGTTTCCATGTTAGAGGTACATTATGTTCCCATTTCATAGTTTTAGTCAAAATACCGTTTGAAATTCTCACATTAGAGTATCTAAACCTTGGAGTAAAGTTTTGATGCATGACGTAATGTCTGCTAGGAGGAGTAGCCAGCCTTCTTCAGTTTGCCTGAAGTCGCCCTCGACGACTAATTATTGATCACTGAATGGAAAGGGGCAAATTTTTGAGACTACCGTCAGGCTAAACTCGCATCAGGCTAGACTTGTAGATTAGACAATACACAAAATTTATTGGAAAATATGTTGTTTCCTGTTATTGAGCAGTGAGTCTCACGGGAGAGATTCTTAGTATCGACGTGGAAGTCAAGCTTTAATGCATCCGTAGTGAGCAATTCATTGCAAAGTAACGATGTGTTGCACGCAATGATCCCTTAGCTGTTTTTTTCTTCCCCTTCGTTCCTAACTTGCTGTTTCTATGCACAAGAGATCCTGTGTGGGAGCACACCTTATGCATAACCCGTTTTTTACAGTCACTAGTAAATGGTCCCCTCTCTAAGTTCTCTTTGTATCAAATTTCATTTAAATAGGGTACTTGAAACTAAGTATTTTAATCTGATGAATCTTCAATATGAAGGAAACTTTGTTTTTTGTCAAAAATAACTTATTCGTTGCTGTTTTTTGAATTCATGAACATAGCAGAGAACCAATTTCTCATCAGTCATTTCAGATATGGATATACTTTCAAAGATTGTTATTATTTTTGTACATTCCTGCATGTTACAAATTTTTCGCTCACTCAAACGGCTCTGAAAGAATTATCTCCAAAACTTAAGCAACCTGGTGAGAGCCCTCCAAAGTTGATAAATTTATTGTTATTTGCATCGAATGATAAATGTGATTAATATTTCGAGGAACAAATTTTGGTCAATTTTATTATAGGGCTGTTGATTGTACCTTGTTCGGTGTTGCTGCAGAGGGACGCAACCCAAGGCTTTTAACGCTCTCGAACGATTTCGTATTCATCGGAAGTTTTGTCTTAAACATCATTTGAGATGGAAACACAGGAACGTCTCAGGCGTAACGCTCCGTGTCATGGTTTCATTTGAATAAATTAAACTGTTGAAAAGAAATAAGTACATACCTCACGAAGGGTTCCTAGCGGATACTCGTATGGAAAAAATATAAAATCAGTACTTCATTCTGAACACAATTGTGTGTTTTTCTTTGGTTGCGTTGTTGAAGATTTCAGTCAGTGTCAGTGTTATACGGGTTATTTTTTTGTTCTTGTTGGGCCGCTGTAGAACTTCGATTTGTCTAGTATTGACGTAATTGCCTTACACTGAGCTCGCTCGATTGCACAACTGATCGAATATAAAACTTGTGTTGTCATTACAGTGGTAGAGAACCGCGAGACTGTGTCGCTGCTGTTCCGGTCCCTGGGCCTGTGTCCTGACGGGTGCGAGCTGCTGCAGCGCCCCCTGACCTCCTCTGCCTCCCTCGCCTTGTCCCTCTACGGCGTCCTCATGAGCATGAACCGCACCCTCGCCCGGCCCCACCTGCTGCTGCAGCCCATGCTCTCCTACATCACATGTGGTCAGACCTTAGGCTTCTTTTTGGAGTGCACTTTAATATGAATTTCACTGTTATTTTCTCGGAATATTTTCGTTCACACTACGTCGTCTTAAAGTGATGATTAGTAATTGAACTGCTTTATTTTGGCGTGAAAACGGGAGAATTAGAAATAATCTGGAAAAGTTGTTCTGGAAGCGATATCGCTGATAGTATGACTGCCTAAATTTTTACACCATTAGTCACCATATTCACCATCATTTTGTAATACATATGAATAATCTCATAGTATGAGAGTATCTTCAATAGAACATGTAGTACAAACCGCTGGGGATGTTGCAGACGAAAGCGAAAGAGGCTGGGCTGCCTTCTCACCTCTGTGCCTCCGGGTCTTCTGTGCCGTCCTCGATTGCGAGTTCATGATTCGTCACTTCGCACGCATGGGAGGAATGAAGGTAACTAGCGCTTCTGTAACCCTGTCGGGCTCCGCATAGGACTCCTTAACCCTGTCAATTCCTCGTATGTGCACCAGTCAAAATTTCTTGGTGCAAATTTCTAGGTCGAATGGGTTTAAACCCTCTAAAGAGAAAAAAGCTCGTGTGTGGAAAGTAAGATTTTGAATGGCTCCATCTTTCGGAAAGTGTATTATAATATGTTCCCTGGGATAAACTTATAGAAAATTCCGCGTGAATTATGACAACATAGAGGCTCTTGAATGACACAAAAATATTAAAAGTGAAAGCGGGAAATGAATTTTAATATCCAAGTAACCCTCCAGTGGTTCTTAAGTGTAAGTTCGAGTGTGGAAAACTTCGTCTCTGTGTAACTAGATCACTCCTCTATGCTTGTTTTCTTTTGTGCGCAATACAAACTTCAATATGATTGACTACTTTTTCTTCTACCGTTTGTGCTAGAATGTAGACTTTTTTTAGCTAGATGTATGTTTTTCTTAAATGACTGCACATTCTTCCGTTATTTGAGCCTTGTTGCTAGTGCATTTTCATTGCCATGTATGATTTCCTTCTTATAAGAGTTACAAGTACTATTTTTATTTTTATTCGTTCGTTTTTTGTGTTCGTTTTTGTTAGGAGCTGGATAGGGGGGAATCGAATCTGAGAAGGGTCAGTTTTGCTTTTGTGTGATTTTGCGTAGATGTACAGAGCGATTCGCACCAGGCATCTCAGGAAGCATTCTAAACTAAGATGTGGAGGCTGCAAGCTCGCACTTAGTGCAAAGATAAAAAGAGAATTTTTTCACTTTTTTTGTATTTGTGCCTACCTAGCACGTTATGTATAGAGAAACTTAGTCCATGACTTCACGATAGCTTTACCGATCCATAAACTTAAGTCGATTCACATTAATCATGGAACCATATTTCCCAAAGTTGCTGTTCTAACACCCTTCCCCGACGACAGTTATTGTGGACAAACTTGACGGAGAGCGTATCACGAGCGTGCAGCCCGCAGAGCGAGCACTTGGGAGGCCTCATCTCCTCAGTGATGAACCAACTGTCGCCCACGCTGCCCTCGTGCACTGTGCTCCAGACCAAAGGCAAGCGCACTGAGCGCACGCCCTGCACCGTGTACCACCAGAACCAAAACGTGCTTCCGTTCACGGTGGTGAGCAGCTCCCTGCCCAATGCCTCGAGCTATGCTCCAGGAGGCTCTTGGAATGTGCAGAATATGGCTAACATGGTCATCCCGCCCAAGGGCTTGGCTTCTTCTGTCTCCTACTCAAATGGCTCATCGCCGCCCGCTGGCAACACTAGCGGTGTCTCCTCTAACCCCAACCTCGTGAACTTCGCTCCCCTCGCCCTCGTGTCTTCAAATCAACAGAGCGTTCGCTCACCACAGTCCCTCGTGATGCCCTCACACTTCCTCCAGCGCTCCAAGGTGGGACTTTCGCAATTTGTTTCAGAACTTAAGCTTCCTTGTTGTTCTTATTTTTCATGTTGTTTCTTCAGTTTTAAGTGTACATTCCAGTACGATCGAGAAAATATTTTTCTAATTGTATTCGCATTGTGCTTGTGCAGACTTCAGGAGATTTTTGATTATTGGATTTCTGGTATCTCTTTTCTTTTCACGATGAACATCTTATGGTGTATAATGAAAATTTTTTGTAATTGTTTACTGGTTACATCTGTAGCCGTCACTTCTTCCAAACTGAGCTGCGTTATGAAGACCAGCTGAAATGAAGGTGCGCCGGGATCAAAGCCGCAAAAATGGCCGACGGGGCGTGAAATTTTGGGGCCTACTAAAGCTGTCAAGTAGCATCAATCATAACAGTTGAAATCATGTCAGGGCATTGAAAATCCGACGGGTTTTGTATCTACTTTTGAATGTTGCAGGTGATAGTTCAAGTCAGAAGCATGAACATGCTACGAATCAATACCTATTTATAACTGTAGCACATCTGTTTTGTGAGAACGAAGGACAGCAGCGTGGTACAAACCACGTGTCAGGGCTTGGTTAGGTGCCAGCACAGACGAAGTATGCGCATCTCGGACGCCAGTCAAAGCAAAAAGAGGAAACCTCCGTTCGCTTATCTCGCGCGTACCGTCTTACTTTTATACAGTCGCTCCCAAGCAAGTCGGTTAGTTCAATGGATGAAAACGCGTGAACAACGTTCCTCGTTTACTCATCCTAAGCAATCAGTTCATTTTTTTGCAAAAAAAAGTTTGACATTCTTGACAATGACCTGACTGCAATTTGAAAGAAATAAAGTTTGAATTTCAGTATTGAGTTACCCTGCTTCCAAACGTATTGAGACTTGAGGATTGAAACATCCTTTTCAGCTGCGTAAAGTTGCGTTATGGTTAATTTAGGTAAATTTATGAATTTACCCTCGAGTTCAATAGTGTTATGACCTCGCCAAATGGCAGTCCAGCGTACCCTTCCAGCTCTAACCATTTCTTGGGTTCCATTCATAAGACGCTCATCGAGTTAGCCCTTATCTGGGAGAGCTTAGTCACTCCGTGTAACACAGTAACATTATCAGCCTGCCAACTAGTTGGTGAGGAGATGGATTTATGTTCTGAGGCTCATTCTTCTTGTCTTCTCTCTCGATTTCGATTTCGTTTTCTTTGTTGGAATGATTAATGAATGGATTCCCTTAACAGTTTTCCTGTTTTTGTATAGATATTTATTTCTTCCTCTCATCAATTTCATCTTCGTAACCCTGCATCTTTTGCCTCTTATTGTGAACTGTGCCGGTTGATGCGGTAAACTGTGTGTGGTATATTGGTGAGAGTTACATGCGAGTTATTGGATTGGATTACGCCAGCACTAGGATTCAGTCCTGGGGAAAATAATTGAAATTCATTATGGAAATCTTCTTTAGAGTTTCTTTATATTCAAATCTAATACAATTGAAATCGCCCAACTGTTGAGGCTAGCAAAATAGGAAAGATGCAAGTACAGATTTTGAGGGAAGGTATTCATTTGGCAGACGTCGTCGTGGTCGCACCACTTCTGGTACCGCAACGACACCTTCATTGTGCTCACTCTGAAGCTCCCCTGCCCCATCCTACTGCACGAGATCTTCCTGCAGCCCAACACTGCGCCTGCGAGTGAGTTCTCCCGTGTTGCTTTGTGTCCGCAAGGTTTTATCTCCGCCAGAGCAATTGTTCTCTTTCGTGTATGTGACCTTAATGGTTACGTCAACGCTAATCTTATTCTAAATTTGTGCTTCTTGTAGACTTTTCTGGTATCTATTTTATACAGAAAACATATTTATTTTATAC
>VOMN01059158.1:0-25950 GCA_014899125.1 Orchestia grillus | reverse complement strand
AAGATCATATTGTGTCAGCGCGCGTCGTCAGCAGAGATATGTATAAAAGTTGACGCTTGTGTTCCATAGCGGCTTTTTCTGCACTAATCTGAGTTCTAAATGTGATTTGGCTGATACTTGAAGATGGCTGCTATACTTCAAATGGTACTTCTTACTTGCTTGTGAAAGCAAAATCCAAGGATATGTGTATATCAATCGTATAAATTGTAAAAATATTTTTCTCTGATACATAAACAGTTCAGTTAAAAAATAGTTCCGTATTTTTGTACCCTCAATTTTCGTTACCCAGCTAGTGCATTTAATTTCCCAATTTTTGTCTAAATACGAGTATGCTGGAATACGGAGTTCGCTTCAATTTATTAGGAAATAGTTTCATAGTCATATACTAGCCACGTAGTCAGTGTCGTATGTATGTATACTATACTCATTTATAAATATTGATATGTAGTTCTCATAGCTCAAGGTATCGGCGTATCCGTGCGGTGGATCTGAAGGCCTTTTTATCAAGTGCCCGTCATTTTGAGTGTGGTGTCCAAGGTCGACCGGGCGCAGCTGTTGCGTCTGCCACGAGATGGGGCGACGAATTGATGTTTTAGTAGTAGAGAGGTCTCGCGCCTCCATCTTCTGTTCGAAGCTCTGAAATGTGAAATGCGTAGCTTAGGGAGCTTTGAATGTAAGTGTAGAGATGCGAATATATGTTTTGAGGATCATTGATGTTCTTGTACCCGTATGATATAATTTATGGTTATGAACTATATTATACTGTATCATAATTACTTCTGTATGTCGTAGGGAAGAAAATAGGGGATTGTAAGTGACCGCATAATGATGACCTATTAATAAATAGCCATGCATACATATAGTGCGACTCCCGAATAGTCCATTATAAGATTTTCAAAATGTTAAAAAATGAACATTTGCCAAAAATTTCATTTTAGGTGATCAGCTAAAAGCAATTTTTAGATTCAATGAATAAAACTAGGCAGTAACTTGTTTCACTGGGTACTATTAGCAACAGTTTTATGGTCTGGCAATCTTTTGAGTTAATTTTGAGTTAATTAAGAATTTGTGAGCCATTAATAAAAGCTACTTCTAGGCAGGTATACAGGCTTTATCAAAAATTTGAGACCGCGTGAAAAAAATCCCCAAAAGTCATATTTTGCATGGTTGAATCTTAATAAGGTTCCTAGTAAAAATCTAACAGTCATATATGATTGTTAGCCACTTCTCAAGTAGTCTAAACCTGTGTGACAATTTGTTTAAAAAGCAACCTCTTCGTGAAACGAAAGAACCACACCTAGATTTGTTCCAGCTGCACCCAATAAAAACTGACGGATTCAATATGCTGCAGTGTCTCCAAATTGATCAAATTTCGTTGTCATTTTATTAGGAAATTTGTCTTCATGCTACCATCCGATATGTGTAACTTTCAGTGTATCATATCAGCATCCCAAAATAACAAATGAAAATGACCTACAGACGAACATATCGGAATAATTTACATAAGGCACTTGAAATGAATTACGACCGAGGGGACGGAGTAGCTTGCACTCTAGTGCAAAATCCGCAGTCAATTAGACTATTATGAGAAATAAATCTGTGAATGTCCTGAGAAATTATTACACGTCTCGAAGAGCGAAATGTTGTACGCAATTTTTTGTACGTTTTCGGGGAAATTGCTAAGAGGGATTTCTATGCCAGGAAGCTGTTGAGAGAGCGCTCTGAGACAGTCACATTCTAGCTCGTGCGCTTTGTTTTTTATTACCAAGTAAAATTTAGCTTAGAAAATTTCGATGTGCTACTTCTTTTGAGGAGAAATTTGATTATTTTCGTTATACTTTTTTGTTGGGTGATGGTGAGGTTGCATTAAAACGAAATTTTTCAGAAGAAATTGAACTTTGCTGAGGGGGAAACAAAATTTATTTACTCGTGAAATGTTTTGTCAAAAATTAAGAAACCTCAAAAATATGAAGATAATTTGACTACCGTCAAACTTAAGTATAGCTTTACAACCTTAACAAATGTAAGTTAACTTTACTGTATTATTTTGCGGTGCACAATCAAAAGAATAACTGCGTACCAATGACCAAAGACAACTTTTATTCAGACTCCCAATCGAAGGAGACTGAACTGTTCTGAAGGTGTGGTACGCTTACACGATGATACCACATGTTTGTCACACAAGCTGCAACAACGGAGGTAGCTTGAGTGACAAATCAACGGCAACGGAGGTAGCGTGTGCGTCGCTGTCGTGCGGACGATGCCGGCACTCTGCGGAATGGCCGAGCCCTGCAAGCTCCGCAAGGAAATTTAACGGCATTCTTGCGTTCTCACGTGACTAATTCTTCTACTTTATTCTGTATAGTCTTGTCTAGTTGAGGAAATTATAGCGCCTCAGACATCATAGAGAAATTATTACCCGAGGTTCTGTAATTTTCGCGCTGATGACTGACAAATGAAGTTAACTTTTAAATCAACAAGTTTATGAGACCAAATGACGAGAAAGTTTTTGTAGTAAGAAGATGAGCGTGTGGTTGAAAGAACCTAGAGATTTCTGCGCATGTTTTGAGGGTGTATCTTCAGCGTCATTCAAGATTAATTATATCTAGCACGTACGGTGAATTTATCTTCATGATTTCAGCATTGACTTCATGGTAATTGATTAGAGGGAATTTAACGTTAAGAACTGTTTTTCTACAGTAGGAAGAAATTCTTGAAACGCATTTAATTAAATATAGAATTAGATTCTCTAAGTAGAAATAAAATCCAGCCGTTGAAAGATTTTGAACAATTTCTAACAGAGGCATACACAAAAAAAAGGAATCATACTCCTGCTCTTTCGGTATTACGAGCTCGGAAATCCTTTAGATTGTGCTTTTTAAGTTTGTTCAAACTTTCATGTTTTTCTTTTCATCGAGCTGAAAGTTTAGCATCTTCTAATTAAAGATTTTCTAAGACGTCACTTGCTGCGAAAAATTACTTTCATGAGAAGCATTTGCTTTGGTAATAATTCAACCATGACTCAACATTTTCGTAGACTCTTCGTCATTTGCATCATTACCTTAGTGTGGATGTTTACGTGAAAAATTAACGAACGACATGTATTCACTGACGATAAAAGACTTCAATTTAGATTTTAAATTTACGCTTATTATCGACCTGAAAGTTAGAGTTATTTTTTATTCTGAATGAAATATATTCTTTGCGTGTCATCCGATTTCTCTCAGTTGTGAGTACATTCGTGCGCCCTTGCTGTGCGTCTGAGCCTTGTCGGTCATTTTGTCTTATGTTAGAGGATCGTAAAGCGCTAGCGAAATAAAACATTGGAACGCTATTATACTGCTTCCCTAGCTGCTTCAAGTACTAAAAAGACAGAAAATTTCAAATATTCTGTTTTCTGCGTGTCTTCATAGTTCTTCCTCGCTGAGATCTTTCACATTGTAAATTGTTTTATCAGGATTCCATGTTGTATAAAAGTCAACGTTCGTAGTTCGTATACACGATCCTACCCAGCAATCCTACTGTGTGTACTTCGAACATGTAGGTCAACAGAGCAGGTAAAATTCATGAGCTCCTTTCACTGGGGACATGTCAGTAGTGTCTTATTTATTTTTTGTCCCAGTGGACGAGCGGTTCCTCACGAGTGTCTTAAGTTGCCTAGAGCAGATTCAACCACAGAGGCAGCGAGAACTGTTTTCTTTGAGAAAGGGGTCCAAGTTCTCTTCATTTTTCTTTTTCCGCTTGGGAAGTTCTGCCGGGCTTCTGTGTGAAGTGTTGCTAAGAAGGAAACCTGTGAAAATTGTTACAAACTATCCACTCTTTTATTTATTTTTAGGCTTCATGTGAACACGTCCGCCTCGGTGCAAATGCTCTGATCCATTACGTCCAACTCCGTATAATTATGATCATAGTTGTGAAACTTCTCACCATACTCGTCGCATTTTTTTCCGTAATCGTGCTGTATTCTAAGTCCATTTTCCTAAAAGTGTAAACTAACATCTCTGTATATTCTTTTCCTGTGAAGTAATTTAAAGGAGCTTTCATTTTCGAGTGTTCATTTGATGTCGTTTCAGTGGCGTTCTTCCGTGGGGTTACATTTGTCTTCATCATGAAAGCTATTGTACTTTTTTGATATTGGACGTAGTGCCAAGAATTTAGGTACTCTTCCCCTGTACGCTAGTAATACGTATAAATATGTGTTTTTTACGTAAGAAAAAATCTCTCTAAAAATTATTTTAATGTTTTTGGAGCGTCAGTTCCATACGTCGGCGTGATGATGCCATGGCCTGTATGAACATCGGTGAGCTCTGTTGACGATTGTTTGTAGAGTTGTTATTTGGGTGCCACTTTATAGAGCTGTTATTTAGCGATTGAATGGCTAAGCAATGTTATTCGAGACTTTCATTGTTAAAGTGGGACCCGAATAATAGCTCTATTAAGTTCCACCCAAATAACAGCTCTATTAAGTTGCACCCAAATAACAGCTCTATTAAGTTGCACCCAAATAACAGCTCCATTAACTGTGCCACTTTATAGAGCTGTTATTTGGGTTCCACTTTAAGAATGAAAGTCTCGAATAACATTGCTAAGCCATCTCATCACTCGCGTTGCCCAGCTACCCATTCCATGCATTCAAACATGATCTCAAATAACATTGCTAAGCCATCTCATCACTTGCGTTGCCCAGCTACCTATTCCATGCATTCAAACATGATCTCAAATAACATTGCTAAGCCATCTCATCACTTGCGTTGCCCAGCTACCCATTCCATGCATTCAAACATGAACTCATTGAACTCAGCGTTGTTTTGAACTTCAACTCGGTTTGTGGCAATATTTCAGTCTTTATTTAGGAACACCCGTATATAGGTCAAAGCATCTTCTCTGTAGTTTTTCCAGGGGTTTCTACATTTCTGAATATTGATATCCTAGTTGATTATTCCCAGTGTCATCGGTCACATCCTAGTTTTTGAATTGAAATCATAATTTACATTGAATTTTACATTCGAGTAAGAAGTAGTGAAGAAAGTTTTGATGCGTTCAAGCTTTAGCTTCATGACACTGCTACGGCAAAAAGTACTCTAATGTAATGAGAATTATAACCAACTATATTTATAACCATAACAGCTCGCAAATGCATCAGCTTCCGTGTAGTATAGTTATTCTATCCTGGTAGAAAATAAAAGAACAGTGTTTCTACAAATGGTACAAAATTACTCAATTTTCCGTAAGACATTCTTCAGGAATAAAAGCAAACTCTAGAGTTCTATTTTTAGCCGCCGTGAATGTATAGTAAATTTAGTTTTATTTTCTAACATTGTCCTTGTGCTATTTTAAACTTTCCACCTTCTCATTTCTTGCCTTCATTGCTCGTGCCTTCCTTATGAACAATCGTGCCTCGGTAGCTTATCGTTTGTTGCTAGCAATCTTATAGTGTGAACATTGCTAAATTTCTTTGGACCGCTTGGCTCAACAATTTTTTAAATCTGTGTAGCTGTAACATTCGATCGCATTTGTTGCAGTCGCAAATTCAGAACCTAGTTGGCTTTCAGGTGCGGCTCCTCGATTCCAGCAGATCGTAAATAAATTTGTCCTGTCAGTCCTGGCGTACATGTGAGTGGAATATTTTCATTACACCACGTGTGAGCTGTCATTCCAGGTATTAGGTATTTTCAAGTTAGGTCCTTTTTTCAAACACGATACATACAGCAATCCCCCAGTTTTTTCAAATGAATATCGGAAATTAATTTTATCGAAAGCTGGTTGTGTTCAAATAATTACTATGAGGATACCGAATTTTTTGGTGCGAGAATATACTCTAAGTATAATATTATTCAAATATAATTTTACTACCAGGAGGTAGGTCAATTATGGATTTGAGAAGTTGAAATGAAAAACGATAGCAATTTTTTTGATGTCCATAAGTACGCTGGTACCCTGCAGATCAGTTATACAACATTAACATGAATGTTCTAGCAGTAGTGAAGCAAACATCTGTGTCAGCCGTCAGATCATCAAATTTAAAAAATCTATTCAGCCCTATCGTTTAGACGTGAAGTACTTGCTAGCATTGATTGGTTATTGGCTTGCCAAAGGAAAATGTATAAAAAAGCACGTAATGCACACTCTCAGAACTGAAATTCCTTACAATAAGTACTGGTCCAAAGAAATGAGGACTCAGTCTATGGGTTAGTACTAAAATGTTCTTCAAGAATAATTAATAACAGCCGAGAGGGAGAAGGTTTGAAGACAATTTTCCTTCAATGTATCTCGAGGATCTCTCACTGGGCATGCAGAATGTCTGTTTTTTTCTGGTTTGAGGGAGTATGATCATTGAAACGTAACTCGATTCGGAATATCTTTGGAATAAGCGCATTGCTAACTCATTCTTTGTTGTTCACCGCAAGCAATCCATTTTTTTAAAGGTGGCCGAGAATTCTAATTGTGATATTATGAGCCTCATTTCTAAGCTTTTCATTTAACTTTGTACTCGAGGAATAAGCAACCAGTCTTCGCACCCGAATTCTACGTCTAGTGTCAGGGACATCTTATGTATTTGTTTTTCCTATTTCCTTCCTTGAGATGTTCCGAGATACTAATATTATAAGCGATGGGATAATCTGACTAAACTTTGTATACACGATAGTGAGAAAATAATTTATCCTTAATAAGTTTTAATTTCGATTAAACACTAAACGAAATCTGTGTTCCAATAAGCTTGGACATTCACGACCAGAACATTTCTGTACTTAGTGTCACTGAAGCAATAATGAGGAACGAAATACATGTATTTAATACAATTTGTTCTAGTTGTGAGCCCTGATCATATTAACTTAGAATTGAGCGATGTTTTGCTGCTCGCTCGTCCACTTTCACAAGCCATGGAGCTTCAAATCCTTCAACTGGATTCACTGCTAATTTTGAATGGATAAGTGCAGTACTCACTCGAAGTAACATGTTAGAAGAAACAGCAAATATTTTAGATATCTTAATCCAAATGCAGGAATTTTTCCAGGTATGACGCAATTTTTGAATCTTCTTTAGTACCGAATGGAAACAAGTTTGCAAATATTAGTGAATTGAACTTCGTAGCATAACCACGAGTATTATCACATTTTAGAACAAAGTATTGAAAGCATAGAGTTCCACACACTATTAGCAATATCGACTGCAGAGTTTCTTTCTACAGGAAATGGGCTCACGTGCAACTAGAGATTTCATTTTGAGTATGGCTTACGACTTGAAAATAAATTTTACGTCATCTTTGTGTGTTGGCACTTTTTTGATAGTTACATAATTACGTGGTTTTCTAGCTCACCCTTGTACACGCCTTGTGATACTTGGACTTTGATGTTACACGTGAATATGTCATTATGTATTTGAGTGTTTTAACTGTCACGTAGTGAAATATCTTATTCGAAAATATTATAACTGTAAGGATTGAAGCGTTTTTTGAACCTTCACACTAGGTGAGTGTACAAACGTCGACGTTGGTGTAAATTCTACATTTCTGTTGTAACATAGCCACTGCAATAAAAGTAAAAGCAAAATTTCTTTTAATTCCTTAATGAGATTACAGGCTTTGTAGCGAATTTGCAACTAATTTATGACTCTTTCTACACGTATCTGCTGCAGCCCGCCCCAGAAAGTTCACAGCAAACAAGTGTTATGTTTAACTTCCGCTATGAAATAGCCTTAATTAATGAGACAAGACTGTAGAGTTTTCTCGACTGTCACAAAATTTATTTCAAAGCGACTTAGACTTATGGTTCTGTACATACTTAAACAGTGAATTGAAACGAATATTTTGACAAGAAAAAATTTTATTCTAAAGTTTTGTTGAGGAGACTTACATATGAAAGCTCCATAAAGTATTCGATCAACTCCTACAAACATAATTGAGGAATAGCAATGGAAAACATGAAAAAACACTGAATGTACACTCTCAAAAGTGGAATTCCTTTAAAATAAGCACTGGTCCGAAGATATGAGGACTAGTCTGTGGGGTAGTACTAGCAAGTTCTTTAATAACAATTAATTAGACCGGTGAGGGAGAGCGCAGCAGCCAATTGCTCCTCAACGGGCCTCAAGGAGATGTCGGCGAAATTGTGTCGTGCATGCGCAATTAATGTATATATAATTGAACAAAATATGTAATGAGAAATGGTTCTGAACACTTGAAAGAAATCTATTTAATATTTAGTTGCAGAGCCTCTAGTTGCATTTGCAGATTTTAGGCGGTTCTAGTAAGGATTAAATAATCTTAACAAGATCTGATGGGATCTTAGCCTGTTCTTCTCTTTCAAACGCGTTCAACTCATTGAGGTTGGTTGGTCGTCTTAAGAGGATTTGAATTTTGAGTTTCCATGGTGAATTTCATTCAGATTTAAATCAGGTGGTTGACTAGGCCCTGTCAGTACGTTGATATTGCTGCTTTGGAATCAACCACAAATTACTTTGACGATATGATCGTTGTCCGGTTGAAAAGGAAATTGATAATTAAGAATCAAGTGGCTTAAAATCGACCATACGCACATCAAAACACCTGTAGACTCAATGTCACGCAGGATTGCCGGCACTATTCGAGCTCGTAGTTGTCCTACATTATATTAGTAGCGCGGGGCTAAATTTTTTCCGATGGTCTTAAATTAGCATTTTCTTATTGTAAATCTCTTAGAAATTACGTTAATTTGAAGGTAACTAAACTACACTCAACTATTCGGTAGTTTGAATAGCGAGTTCTTGAGGTCTTGACTAACCGTTTAAATGGTGGATCTCCCGGATTTACATAGATAGCTCTGATTTACAGTACACGCAGAAATAATACGATTTTTCTCTTCTCTCAACAATTATTTTTTGCTCGGCCTCTTGTAGTGGATTTAGACAGGCTCCTTATGTGAAACTAACCCTAATATTATCTGATAATCCTACATCACATACCATTTAGGCTTTTCCTAAAATTGATTATAGATTAAGCAGTCTAAGCTTGCAGAAATCCCGTATTTAAAATTTGTTTTAGGAGGTATCTAAGTGCTTCTTTTCACCATGTACCTTATGAATTATTCATTGATCATAAATTTGAAGAAATATTACGTTTTCGGTTTTCAGTGATCTGTATGTTAATGTATATTTTAACGTATTATGTTAGCTTCACGGTTTTATTTTTCCAGAAACTACTATTAAATGAATTTTTTGAACTGTCCGAGTACTTTTTTTCCTCACCGTACATAATCAACTACAGTCTTTAACGTATGCTACACAACAGTTTCAGTACTCATAAATATTTTGAAAAATACAAATTAAGAATCACCATCAGAATCAATGTTCTTTCGCTAACGTTGATAATTATTTCTGTGCAAGATTGCTAATCTTCAAGGGGTTAGGTTTATTTTTATCCCGTACGCTTTTTTGTTTAAATAATTTTCTGGTTTTCAATAAATTTTGTTGTGTCCTTTCTGATTATTTGGGCATATTTGTATGTTCTCTGCACTACCTGTACTCTAAACCCCAAACAACAACTCACTATTTAAAATTAATAAAAAGTAGAGCAAAACTTGCATCTGATTTTTTGTAAAAACTGAATGTAATTTTTGCGAGAGCAAACTTTATCAAAGAAGAGGGAATGCACCATAACAGCTTCCAGACCTAATATTAAAAATATAAAGTCAATGGATGAATCTACAGGATTCAGTGTCCAATGGTCCTTAGAGTGAAGGAAGACTCTTTCGCATGTCTAATAGAAAAAGTTATAAAGAATTTGGCCTAAAAAACTTCTGTTTTAACAAATGAACCAAAAATGCAGCCATTTGAGTATTGCATTTCAGTCTCAGCCTAGTATTTTCTTATCACGATATGGCTTCCAAATAGAAAACATATTTGGAAAACTATTCATACCCCCTCGACACGAAAGGTTAATGTGACTCGAGTTTGCTGTTGAAATTAATCAATTTGATAGGTTAAATTACACATCAAATGGTGAGTCACGTCCTGTCATTTAGGGTTCTTGAATTCTTCACCTCAGCATACGATTCTTAGGAATACAAAGCTAAGCAGGGGACATCAACCGTATTTGGTATTTTATTTACAGCTGGCAAAAAAGAAGTCTGGGAATTTTCTGGTTGGCTTTATTATAAAAGTCGAACACTTGAGAGGGAAACAGAACAGTTAATTTTAGCCCACAATACGTTCTAAATCAGGCAATTGTTACTTTGATGAGTGGGAGGTGCTAGAGCCATCATAATAAAATATTCAAACTTGGAGGACTCGATACTTCCTCGTCTAGAATGACAATATTAAAATTTCTGTAAACTGTCGATGTAAACTGTCTGGCATAAAGTTGACGCTCGTTTTTATTCTCTCACTGCAGCGAAACTAGATGCATAATTGAAGTCTTAGATAAATTGGTATTCTGGTGAAAATTGCAAGTTGTTTTGCCATAGAGGTACCATGACACTGACCACATTGATATTCATAGTCAGGGACTCATTTTACAGCATGCATAGCTGAGCACAAAGGGGTGTCTTCCGGCACCGGAAGATGACGAACCCGCTTCAGAGTAATATAGGGAATCACTCCATTCAGCTTGACTATTCTACTCCCTACTCTTGTCAATAATTTCAAGATCATTTCCAGCTGCTATAAATCTAGTCTGAAACTTCTAGAGAGTATTTTGACCCGCCTGGTCAAACCTACTTTAAATGATGCTGAAACATATGTACCACTTAATATTTCAGCCTAGATCAATGTTTTTGTTTTATTCTAGTATTTTGTCTTCATTAGGAATTTTTCCAATTGTGTGTTTACGTCTGCGGACACTGAAGATGAGTGTTGTCACTCGAAAGCGAAGTGATAATTGGGTATTACAAGTATTGTTTGTTTTTCTTATTGGAACCTTTTAGATCGACAAGGCAGAAGTAGCAGTCATCCAAGTGATGGCACGCCAGGCATGGCAAACGTGAGTCTGGTATTGTTTACATCAGACTATGATCACAAAATCCTAACATAGATTTTTCATACTTTGTGTGGAGTCCTTGCCTCCAAGTGGTACTTTCAAGTACGCAAAATACACGATCTAAACAAAGTTAACAAAGTTCAACTTTTGATTCCTTCAAGTAAGACTACCACAGATATGGCAAAATATACTTCGCTCATTTGAGCAGCTCCTTCTGTGGTATTAAGGCCTTTAATAGATCATCTATCTGCGAGAATTGGCAACCCGACCTACAGAAAAGGACTGGGAAAAAGTTATATTAAAGCAGCGACATTATATAGCTTAGTGGAGGATGTAAACACTATTCAAGTAAAGTTAATGAAGGAATAAAGTTAAATATGCGTACATTTTGTGAAGTGTGTGTGGCCTCCGTATTTGTTAAGCTGTAAGCCTTGACCTAAGAAACTGCCGGGCTTCTGATCCTCCATATATAAGGGCCGGGCCGGGGCGGGGCAGGGGCGCGCAGGAGATGCCTTCCTCAATGCGGATATCGCTGCGCCGCCGTTGCTTAGCGGATGCGCTGGCAGCCATGTAAGAGCAGCGGCAGTCGCCCGAGGCCTGCCTCATTGCGCGATTTTCGACTGACTTGCTGTGATATTTTCAGAGGCTTTGAAAGAAATTCATAGACGTGTAGCTAATTTGTTTAGAATTTGAAATCACATTGAACGTATTTTTTGTTAACATTTAAAATATGAGCGTTTTTTTTCATATCTTCACACACCTTTAAGTGTTACGAAAGTGATTAGTTTTGTTTTTATTATTAAGCGGTGCTGAGTGCGTTGTGCATTCTTAACCGAGCTTGTCATGATGAAGTAATATGCAATGTCACAAAAAAGATTAGCCGGTGAATTAATCAGTGTGTGGTACAAACGAAGATTACGGGGGACTGAGAGGCAGTCATCGAACTAAATGAGGAAGGTGAACAGGTTTGTATAAATACCCCGACAAGGTTATGAGTTGATATAATCTCACACCTGACTTAGTCAGACTCAAGGCTCAAAGACGGGTTGAAATGAAATGGTAAAGATATTACTTCTATGGAATTTGTGATGCTACATTACACCCTTAAAAAAGCAAATTATACAGCGTTCGGCCAGAGACTACGCATGAATACAATATTTCTGAATTTGTTTTTTTGTTTTCGTTGTTCAGAGTGGAAAGCTAAAGTGCCTGATCGATGATGGCTAAATTTTTGGTTTAATTGGCACAGGGCAATACTACGTTAGCAGCGCAATTTTAAATCTCATCTTCATCGTAGATGGATCATGAAAAGTTTCGTATACATTTTAAGAAATTTTAGTAAAAAATTTGACTTGACAGTTGAATTTGAGTAGATTTGAAATCTGCTGGCGAGGATGGTAATGACGACTCACAGGCTGAACAGATAGGGTTCGATTTCCCCACGTGAATTTTAACTTTTTAACCATTCATATCTGGGTTCAACTTCGGAATATTTTTTACTCTTTACTCTATACGCTTCGACTGACACATTCCAAAACCCACAATAAAGAATAAAAAAAGGGGAAAGATGAAATGAACTACACCATTGCTAAAAAAATTACACATTTGAATGAAAATATTTTCTTAATCACAAAGGAAACATAACCGAAAAGCTGTTGTAAAAATGTCCAAGCTCGACACACATAAAAAACTCGCCGCTGGGCCCAGCGATGGAGTCGTCGCTCTGAGAGCGCTGCCAGAGGGCCCTCACTCCAGGGCGGCCTGGGCACCGCAAGCGAAGCGCGACTTTAACGCGACTTGGCGGCCTCCTCACACAGAGGGGCGGCCTCACACAGAATCTTCTTTTCAAAAGATAAATCTTTTCACTGGGTTTTGCTCCCGGCTCCACACAATCCTGAGGTCTATTCACTCTTCATCAAAAGGCTGTACAAACGTCCTGTGAAATACGCAACGTACGTGAAGTTAAAATTTGTGGAAATTTAGAGTCCGTAGATGCGATGCAAAGCGACGTTTGATGTGAAATTTTGTGAAATAGTTTTTAACATTGAATTAGAACAAGTTATTGTTGAATGCTGACACTGCTGCTGTGGCAGCGCGGGAGCGGAGCTGAGCATAAAAATGCCACAAAAAGCAGCAATTTAACCCAATCGGAAATAAATTGCCAAGGAAAAGGCTGAGCGATCAATCTATTGCAGGTTCATTCTAATCGAATATCGAACAGAGATAAAAAATCACTCGTGTCGACCTCACAAGTAGTGAGAAATTTTGATAATTCATTTCTAATTTACTCATTAAATTTTTCATGTCATGAGTAGCTTATAATATTTTTTCTCAAATTTCATTACATAAAATTAAATATAGAAGTGATATAATGTCAGTAATCTTTCATACCTTTCAACCACGCTCAAGAAATAAATTATTTGATTAAGGCTAATTTTTTCAATGATATTTTGATCATTACGAATTTCTCCCAGTACGATCTTTCAACAAGGAAGGTAACTCGCACACTTGCGTAAATCATTTGAGTATCCAATTTGGAGAGCAATTGTTTTACTTTCAGAGATTTATCGATAAATGAAAAACTCTGTAGAAACTTAAACCTATTTATAAACTAATAAGGACGAAACTGCCGAGTTATTTAGACTGAAGTGAAAATATTCCTGAAGTGAAAATTTTAAACACATCATAAATGACCCAATGATGTTCATTAAGTTGAGCCTTTTTTCCTCCAGCATTGCAGGATGAAACAATGTCTCTTTTTCAATATCAACATACAGTTTTCATAACCTCCCCAGCCCACAAATTAGTCACCTAATTAATTGGTTTTCGAGCTCCTATCGGGGTGACAAGTACCGGGGGCATCGAACTAGAATTGCCACTAAATGGCATGGAAGTCATTGAAGATATGTCTTACACCTAGATTGGCCAGCTAAGTCCCCAGACATGAACTCGATATGAAATTTGTGGGATCACCTAGAAGGACAAGCCAGACGTCGAGAAGATTGTCCGCGTAGTTTTGCCGCACTAAAAGATCCGTTTGTGCAAGAGTGGTTTGAAATCGACCAGGTGTACGTTAGGACACTGATAAATTCAATGCTGTGCGGAATTGCAGCCATTATTTGTGCTTGTAGAGGTCCTACGCCATTTCAGTAGCACATGACTATTTTTTCGTCCGGAGAGCTTATTTAGCTACATGTTAAATAAAGGACCCGTAATTCTAAACAAGTTTTGCCGCACCCCATTGATGTGCAGAAAACAGGTCATTACTTTGTTTACATTTACCGCACCCTTAATTTTAAGCAAAAATAGTACTGAAATATTTATTGATTTGATTGTTATTCAAATGAAATATGTACTTGAAAAGGGATTTTCAAAACCTGACATGTAGAGTATGAGGTTGAATTTTTTCTTTCTCAAGAAAAGCAATTGCCCATCATTCATTGCATCACTTATGCTGTAATACTGAGAAATGTTGTAGCGTATTTTATCGTACTTAGTTTACAGGAAGTAATTTTCGAAAAATAATTTTTCCTTAAAATTTATACTATGTATTTTTAATTCAATCGATTTCGGTTGCACCTCATCAAGATACTTTTACCTGCATGAGCTGCGTTCAAAATTCTCTTAAATACTATCAACCGAGTTATCAAAAATATATGGGCTATATCTCAAACTTATCCACATTTGGTGATTGTAGGGAGAGTTGGCATTAGCGTGAGCAGATTCTGGTCCATTAATTGCAATTTTGAGGCGTTGGCAGCGCCCGCAATAGTTACAGTAGCAGACAGCCGCATGAGGCAGCTGGCCTCTTTCTCAACACGGAGGCGGCGGCAGAATATTCATAAGCTTCGTGGAAGCCTTCGGTGAAGCAATTCATGCGTAATACCCAGCGTATTCTGCCGACGAATCATGCCCTCTGTTACAGAGAAGCAATTATTACCGCGGAAGCCCTTCCAATCGGACGCTGGGCCTGACAGAGGAGAGCTAGAAAACTTCCTCAAGGGCCACAAAACAATGAATTGGGGGATGGGAATATAATACCGACGTTGGCTGCATTAAAATATTACAGTAAACTGAAAATTCTATGACCCGCGCACATTTCTCTGTGGAAAATAGAAAGGGATCTTTCCAATCAAGGCAAAATACAATGAGGAAATGATGTTTTTTTAAAACAAAAATCATTTCAAAATAAAAAAAATGAAACGGAATTATAATTCGGTAATACGGTTAAATTAAAATACTATGTGACACTCTCATTTACTGCGGAAATGTAACATTTCACTGAGCTCCCCTGATTATAATTACTGTACTAGTTGATAACGAAGATCGTCTTAGATCGAATCAAAGCTAGGATGATCAATTAGGGTGGGAGCCTCGGGCTCAAACCATTGATGAACAAGTTCGGTGCACAACTGAAGCAATTAATCTACAGTTTAATGTGAAGCTAAAAATGATTACTTTAAAAAAATCTTAGTCTTTAAAAGATAAAGTTGTTTAATGGTTATTGGTAGAAATGCTCTCGTATACCTTCTTGAGAACGGTATGAGTAATTTGTCCGTTGGTTGTGAACATGTTAGATACTCATCGTGAAACGCTACAGAAAGTTGTGAAAAACTTTAAAGAAACTGGTACGACCCGCAATCGGCGAAGTCAAGGCAGAAAACGACCCGTTCGCAAGTCACAACTCACCTAAAACCAGCGAGAAAGCTTGGAAAGAAATCCTCGTTGCTCGGCTGGAACATTGGCCACAGACGCAGAAGTGTGGCCGGGACATATGGAATTACACACTTTAAAATCACTTGTTATGAAACATCTAGCTAACCAATACACTTAAAATTTCAGCCGAACACAAATTCTAGTAACCAGAGGAAAATTATGAGGATGTCTATGTGGTACTGATGAATCCCATCTTCTGCTCGCACTTGCTCATGAAAATAATGGACGGTCTAGACTCAAGAGGCCGTTATTTGCTCAGCCTTTAAATTTGCCTAAAATGCAGCCTACAAAATTCGAAGACAGAATTCAAGATTCGCACATTTAAAAGCGATCTAAAATCTATTTGCCAAGCTCATGACTGCAGTGGACGGAGTTAAGCACCTCTCTGTAGTCCGGTTCGAACTCCAGCACGGACGTTGAAAAAGCGATTCGTGGGCACGTAATTGTTCCAACATATTTTGATGACGTCGCTCTTGGAATTACAATCTAAATCCGGGGTAAGAAATGGAAGCTACGCTTCTGGGCCACTAGTTTTAATATGAGTATTTTTTATTCAATACGCATTTTTCAGAGGAATGGGACGTAATTTTAACTTCTGAAGATATCAGAAGGTAAAATCAAGAAGGTTCGCATTTCTATCTGAGAGATTGTCGCTAGTGATCGTGAAAACGAAAATTACAATAATTAACTTCTACATAAATTCCAATTAATGGAGAGATTAGTTTTCTAACTGAAGCTTAGAAAAAACAAGTCAGTAAGTTCGAAAGTGATTTACACCTGCACCCGTAAGAGAATATCATTGCACAAATTTACAACGACTTAAGAATGAATGAGGTGAACTTGTACTGAATTTAGGTGATGAATTGAAACATTTCTTAGGATTTTCTCAGTAATTTATGCACTTCTCGCACCTCTAAAATCCCATCTCTCACCTCCAGAGAGGGCGAGCGCCTCCCGTCAGGATGGTGCATGGAGTCCTGACAGTATGAAGTGGTTTAGTTATAAGTGGTTTAGTCATTATGACGGTCATATATACTCAAAAACCAAAGAATTTTTTTTGTAACATCATTAAAAAATACAATGTTTTCATACGTCGATACTTACATCTTCATAACAGTACAATTTTTTTTGGCATGAACCCTCAAGGCTACTAATTTACTATGAGTTACACCACTTGTGCCTGTCATTCTTCATAAAATAATGAGTCGGTGATGTCTTTCTCATTAGAAACAAGTGAGAGACAATTCTTTTCGTATTCAAAAATCCCCTCGGTAATGCCGACGTACTCCTCCGATCTTAGTTATTGTGTTAAAATTTTTTCAATCCAAACTCATTGTGAATGGCATAGTTACAGGATCACTAAATGTGAATGAACTTTATAGCAAAACTTTGATAATACAATACTTACGTTCATTCTATCTCGAATAACTTTCATCGTATTCGTAGTAGCCATTATCAATAACAAAACTTTCGAGAATTCAAAGTAATCAATTTATACAATGCTGATGCGCATGATATTGAAAGATATTAAGGATATTATGCTGATGGCGTATGCCTTACGGGTATGATCGAGGATACCATGGGTAAAATAATATAATAGGTAATGAGTTATACGTCCATGTTCCCTGACGAAGATTTTAAATAGGTAAAATCGACTTAACCGATCGGTAAATGGAGGTAAAATCGGCCAGTTAAATTGACCTCTAAAGAACGAAACGTCTTTCGTATCTGCTTTCTCTTCTTTTTAAGCATTTTTTGCGAGTTAAGGACTTTAGAACATAAGCTTTCTCTCAGTTTCTGCAGCTTCAAATGCGACTTTTTCCCTGGTCGATCTCGGCCATTCTCCGGGCACTTTCAGATGCTTCCACAACTCTTCTGTCTAAGTTTGGACGAAGAATTTTCTCAATAACAGTTCTTTGGAAGCTTTTTCACTAAAACTCAGAGCAGCGAAATGAAAGGCGCATAGTTTTGAAAACTGCTGCCTAAAATGAAGATGACTCAGTTGAAGATCTTGGCTGAGGTCTCACTGAAGTTAGTATTCTACGAAACAGTGGCCTAAAGGCATGCATTACTGAGGGCTTCGTGAAGTATTTCCAGTGTCCTGCAAAGATGTTCACAACCTAATGAAATGTTATGTTTGGCTGCAATTCTTTTCTATTCAAAACTTGAGCAGTATCTTTTGAGCTAAAACTAGAATTAACTTGATCAGTGGGAAATTATCTATGAAAACATACAACAGATGAAGCTGTTGCTAAAAGCTTCTAAACACCATAAATAAAAACTTTTAGCACATTGTAGGTAACTTCTCGAAGCATAGCCGTTTTTTTCTATTCTACTGCCCCATGTGTTTTGCTTTAGTTCTTATCCGTGTTTTACAACTTTTGCCAATTTCTCGTGACAATAACTTATCAACTAGTGCGTATTTCTTTCAGTTTTTTGAATAGACTTTCATCCCGAACATTTTCACATTCACATTCTGAAAAAAAGCCGGGAAATAAAAAATTGACTTAAGTATTACAGAACATTAATTTCTGCATCAACGAATCACTTCTCAGTCTCATGGACAGGGTTGCGGATCAATGCTGTACGGAATTTGAAATTGTTTTCTTGTTGTAAGATCTAGTACTTACGAGATTTTCATCCAAATTTGTTTAACTTTTGAAAACATTAATCTTTCTTGCAGATTTTCTCATTTTATTGAAGACATTAAAAGAAAAGCACTTCGTACCAAAGGTCACAAGTCCTTCTCGCTTTAGAAGCAAAATACCGTACTAGCTCTGCTCCTCTCATGTTAACCTCTTCTTTTGTTAACATTATACCATCTGCAGTGAGGTGAAACAATTTTTTTGACGGACACTTTTATGATATTAAATTTATTAAAACACGTAGCTATAAAGGCTCCAGAAAGAATTCATTAACACCAACAAACCCAATTAAGGATTGGAATATTGCGATTGAAAAAATGTTCTCAGGGTATTTTGTGACAGAGCACTGTTTAGTTTTGCGTTAATAATTTTGATACTACTTTTTGCATAAGCGCGCAACGAACTACTTGCGCTTGTGTGCGAACTACTTTGATGTACGAATTATAGGAATATAGTTTTGATATAGGGGTTACCTTATATGAACTCAAATACAATTAAACCAAATATGCAGTGAAAATAGTATTTGTACACTTGAAGGAATTTATTTAATATTTTATCGCACTGACTTCATTTTCAATTACAGAACCTATGTGGTTCATCTGTTTTTACTAAATTCTGACAAGATTTAGCAAAGTTTTTGCCCGTTTTCTATAGGCAAACGTTTTCAATTCATTGTTATTTGTTGGTCGTCTTTCGTGGACCTAGCTTATGAGTTTTTTCCATAAATTTGTTAGCAGATTTCGAACCGGTGATTAAGTAGCCATGTCAATATATTGATATCGGGGCTTTGGAATAATTCATGAATTTCTTTGGCGGTATAAGCTTGGGATCCCTAAAATCTCTTCATAACTCGGTACAATATACCACTGTTTTTCCGGAAAAATTTAGTATATTTAGTTCTCTGACCTTGCAGAAATCGCCGTTGAAACTTATTTCAGGTGTCCATATACTATTTCGCTTACATTTTATGAATTATTTAGTACATCTTTTATTGAAAACAATATACTTTCGATGCTGAGAGAAGTGTGTCAATGTATATTTTTACTTACTACGCAAGCTCACCGCTTAGTTTCTTCAGAAACTGCGATTACATTTAATTTCTTAACAGTGAAATTCTTGTTTCACCTTGCTGTGAATGGCTTAAAGCCCTTTCTATCATTTTCCAAATGATCAAAAAGTGTGTAGCTTGAAGAATATTTGGAATGATCAAATTTTTCTTATCAAGATTTTGAAAGAGATTTTGGCGGCAATGCTGCACAACATGCAATGAACTGATGTAGATAATCTGGAGATAGTTTGTGTGGGGGTCATTTTCCCACAGAATGAAACTTCTCAGATCTTTTACAGTTTGCAGAACACGGTTTTGTAGACCACATTTACTTGTTCTTTAAGTTCACTGGTGGCGTGGTTTTTTTTTGGAGTCATTGTCTTCCTACACTTTCTTAAAATACTTTTTAGATGATCCAATTTTGATTGTCGTTGAAACTGTAATCCCTACTGAGGAAACTGTCAAGCAGCCTCATGCAATTTCTTTCACCTGGTCGATTATCCAAGTATTCCTATTTAATTTTAATACTCTAACTGTTCAGGTTTTCAAGCCATCTGCATACATATACAGGGTGTTAGGGAACGCGAGGTACAAGATTTCATACCTACTAGAGAGTGGCAAACTAAATACTTATGCGTCAATGAAATTTTGCGAAAATTTTTTTTATTAGAGATATTAGCTGTTTAATGTTTGAAAAGAGGAAATCCGAAAACACAATTGCCCAAAAATAATTAATTTATACATTTATGTGACAGCAAGTGCTCAAAGCTACCACCACCGACATCGACGCACGTCATCGATTTTTGGGGACACAAGAGAAGCCTAGTTTATAACACCGGTGGAATCTAAGGAAGATCTCGTGGCAAGAATTGCGGTGGCTTCTGGCGATATTTCTGATAAGCCAGGCCATTTCTGCAATATTCTGCAATACATAAGTCGAAAATATCACAGCTGCATCGATGCGGATGGCTGAAACTTTGAACAATTTCTGTAGAATAAATGCAAAAATAAATTATTTAAAGACGGTTTTGTTTTCAAATTTCCTCCTTTTAAATACCAAACAGCCTATAGATCATAAAACATTTTTGCTTCATAGTTTCATAGACGTAAAAGGGTTTAGTTTGCCACTGTCTGGTAGATGTGAAATCCTGTATCTAGTGATGGCTTGAAACCAGAATAATTTTTTAGTAAGAAAATTCCTTCACTAACACTAGCTTCAACTTTTTAAATCAATTCATGTATTCACAAGTAGGCAAATATAAATCCCTTCGTACAGAGAAATTTTTTATATGGTAATGCAAATGCTAAGTTATGAACACAAACAGATTTGTTGAACGGCAAGAGTTTACTTTGATACAATAATTAACTTGCTGTGTAATGGACGCCAGGCTAACTAAAAGATGTCTAAGGACGCCAAACTGTTCACAAATTGATAACATTTTAAGAAATATAATCTAATACTACTTAAATTTATGCCACGTTAGTCACGACTCAGTCATATGGAACCCACGAACTTACATATAACGTTTGATTAAATGTGATTTTAAATTTGGTGAGTGAGTAACGGGCAAAAATGAATTAATAAATAAAATAGTAATGTGGAACTTTGTTCACCCGAAATTTTTTCGTTAAACTGGAAACCTTCCATTTAAAGCGCGAACTCAAATTTGGATCCAATGGATTTTCTATTAATTGTTTTTGTATGAAATATGTGCGTCATTCGTAATGTGTGATGTTAATTCCGGGTAAATGGGAATCACGGACGAGGCGTAGCGATAATATTCTTCACTTATTTTCGTACAAGCTCTATCGTCTGGCTCTCTGTACAAAATTTAGAACTTGATCCGTCAAGACTCTGTCCTAAACTTCCTCAAAGTGCGTTCCAGAAAGTCCATGAAGATGTCGCTGAAAATCCCAGAACGTCTAGAAAAGAATTGGAATAACTTGCAAACTTTAGGTCGTATTTCAAGTTGAAATAGACAGTTCAATAATCCTGACGAGTTTAGACAAAAAGGCCAAAAACAAAGACTGTTTGAAAAAATGTGGAGTCTTATTTTCTTTGATAATCCCTGAAGCAAAGATCAAAATATCTTTTCGTTCTCTCTTTCAAAAGTGAGACGATTTCTAAGTTGGTTTCCATCTCAATATTCTTCAACGAGATCAAGAAATTTTATTCTGAGAGTTGTCAACGTTGAGTGAGGAAAAATGCGATCCATATAGCAGAATAGCTATCGAACACGGATAAAAATTCAAGGGTAATGAAAGCCTTCTATTCCCAACCGACACGTAGGTTTCTAATATATGACTAAGGAAGGTCGTGATGGTATTTTTCCATGCATGTTAAACAATGCAGGAAACCGCGAAATCGATCTCTAGTCTAGGAAATGTAACACTGAATTACGTAAAAGGGCCAAATTAAATCAAACATTGCTGGGTGAGCTGATCTGTGTCATTCTCTTTCACGAATAATGTTTTTTGGATCGGTGGGCATATATCTGTGATATCTCTGTCAATTGAAGCTATCAGGAATTTCACTAAACATGAAGTTCTCCTGGATGCAAATTATATATTTCATATTATTTATGCATAACTCAGTAGTCCTTAGAGATACGAAACAAGAATTGTAAATTACAGAAATGGGTACATCATAGAAGGGTTTGAAATCAAGAAGCAACAGAGAAGTAAAATAAGAAATTACTACCTCCTTGATTATTAAGACATTGGGGTTATTCTTATAGCATAGGAACCCAAGTGTTTTGTGTCGACCACTGTGAAGATACTAACGCACGCCATCCGACATTTGATACTTCCGCGGTTACATGAATAACATGACTGACAAAAGATTATTCCTCGCTCTGAGAATTTCTTAAAATATTTTTGGACGATTTTGACCCAAAATTACGACCCCAGGCAGTATTTTTCCTAAGTGAGGTCATCAGCGCTAAGTAAGCCGTAGCAATATTGCTGCTGAAATAAAGAGATTAAGTGTGCAGCACTGGAAAACTGCGAGAACGCCGCGTCGGATTATATGTAGAAAAGTACGATATAACTTGCGCATCTTACGCATGGCAGCACGCTTTTAGTTTTTAGACTCCAATTTCAAGTTTGAAATTTATGTTCTATTCTTAAAAAAACGCGTCAGTACTGACTTGTGGAGCAGTAACATAATAAAAGTTAATGAATTTGGGCAACTGTTAGATTTGTAAACATTAAGCCTCTTCAATATCACCCAAAAGTAAATTTGGCTTTGTTGAATTGAGCGCGGGGTTTTCAACCACACTGGGAGACAGCGATTTACGTAGCATGATAATTGTTGTAGGGTAGAAATTGTACTCAGAGAAGGGATTTTATTCGGTAGAATTGAAAATTACGTGAAAAGCGTTAGCTAACAGTTTGTTTGAAATTTTATTGGAAGGATTAGAACGGAAACACTATTTGAACACGTATCACAATAGGTATCCCTGGGTAATTTTTCATCATTTGAGTAAATGGATTGCTGATACATGATTGAGTACATACAGACCTGTAGCAGGAGTTAGAAAACTGCTTGTTTCGTTAAAATTTAAGTTAGAGGCATAGTAAGACCCAACCACGTATTCACTCATGTTTATCACCATGTGTCCCAATTCGCATCCGAAATTGCTTGCCAATGAAAATTTTCAAATTAGGGTAAAATTTTTGAATGGGATTGAAATCCCACAGTGTCAGCGAAAAAGAGGACAACGTAGATGAATTAATGCAATATTCATAAAATATACTAATGAAAAATGATGAAACAGAAAGTTCATTTTCTTTGATATAGAGTACGAGGTTAGTGAAGCTGAATTAGCATTTTAGACCAAAGAAGGTATTCATTGTTCTTACAGGGCGATTCCTGGGGGGGGNGGGGGGGCACCTCATTCTCAGTATGAAGAGAAGAATCAAAGATATGATAAACATTTTTAATTGCAAACATATCAGAATCTTTACATTTCATCATCAGGCCTAAAATAACTGAAAAGAAATATCTAGATAAAATGGTGAGAAGCAAGAGTGCTAAGAATGAGTATAAAAATAACCTAATCTGAGTCCTTAAAAAGGCTGACCAACACTAGAATGCTGGTTTAAATAGTTGGGGCTATAAGTAATCTCACAGAAGTTTCGTCGTTATGCAGTTTCGGTTTGTTGGTAAAGTAAAAAGCGATTCTAAAATGCTTATATTCAATTCATTTGAGCTTTCCATAGAGTTAAAATATTGGACAGTTTAATTGAAAGAATTATTTAACCAGTTACGATGGTCTCTGATTGCCGAGTGTGTTGGGGAGGAACATGGCCGCCGGGTCCCATATAAATATATATGAGACATACCTGAGTGTGGGTTGCGGTGTACGAATTGCTGTAGGGAGGTGTTCCCCACGTGCTGTTGCTGGCAGCAACCACATGTATAAAAAACACGCAACACCTAGTAAAGCTATGATCTTATTATTTTTCGATTAAAAAAAGAATTAATGTAAAAATTGTTCCTATAAAACACGTTTACAGCAATTGAAGTCAAATACCGATTGATTGATGTTAATTTTTTCCGCATCTCACTGATGAAACGGCCCATGAAAAGATGCCCTACGAAAACCTGTCGCTTTGGGACGGTCAAGGTCTTCTACAGTGTTTTCGATAATGTGGTTAATCATTAAACGGAGATATTTATGATATGAATTTTTTCAGAAAATTATATCGTCACAGTGAAAAATTTAGTAGCTGTCTGATAAGGGGTTAAGGTGATATTTATTAAAATAATTTATTTTTGAAAGCTATAACGTCACAGTAAAAAAAATATAATTGCTTGATGAGCGATTTGCACGAAACAGCAAAGTAGTAAGAGATGATTTCATATACCGTTTGTATGAGCAAATAAAAAAGTTAGTAATATAATTGTGAAACCGATCGGAACTATTTCTCAATCAATCTTTTCATTTACTCACTCTCGCCGTACATATGTATTTCTGGATGTCTTGGTGAGCGAGATGCTCGGAGGAACTCATTTGTCCCATGTGAAGGGGATAAATAACATTGTTTAGTGTAGGGGATACCGAAATAAGGCGGGGAAATTTTGATTATGGCGTATTTTTGTTATAAAATTATTTTTATTAGTATAAATAAATTCTTGGGTATCATTTGAAGTGCTGTGGAATATGTATGAACGTCAAATAATTGAATGAAGACAGTTCTAATTTTGATAAGAGCTTATCACGAAAAAAATGATTGAAATATCCTGCAAATAATTTTCAATCAATTTCATACAAAATTGACGCGTTTTGCATCGATCCTTGTAATCTGTAGACCGTAATTACGCCATGAAAAAATATTACTGGAAAAGTTACTGGCTTACGCGTCATAGTTTCTGTGCAAATAAGATGTAAGATGTATTTGCTTTTATTTCTGTATATTCATGAAAAACAAACATTCTTCCGAAAAATTTCAGACCAGAGTGGTGTTTCTACCGTCTTCATTATTATTCAGCCGTTTAATGAGAATTTTGTCAAACCCGTACTTTCGCACACCGTGTGCACGTCTGCTTGCTCTGTAGTGGATGATATTAGAGAGCAAATGTCATTCCAAAAACTTTTCTATTCTGTCGTACAAACTTGATGAAGATACCCTTGCATGAATGCATTGTGCACTCTAATTTTTATGAAAAATATTGAGCAAAAATTGTTGGAGTAAACCAGTTTTTTCCTGATACCATCTCAGGCCTAACTTAGATAAAAAAATGTTCATCCTGACTGATTTTTTCTCCATTTCATAAGCATTGATGAAAATTTAGCTGAATATAACCTTAAAGGCAAGTTATATTTTAGCGACTGTGATGATGTGGAAAAATACATTCACCCGTGCATTTTCCATTAGGTTACATTTCCGGAGTAATTTGGCGTGATGTATAAAGGGAATAGTCAAATTTCTCGAATAGATTTCTTAGAAGGGAAACATAACCTTATAACGAAGGTAATTAAAAATGTTATGAGAAACATTTTGTCTCCGTACAATTTTAATAAAACGAGAGCTTTCGAGCGTATACAGCACTCATCTTCAGGCTGGGGAATTGTCCCTCTGAATTTAAGCCTGCACTATTTAGACCTACATTTACAGAGTTGGAAATGAAGTTCACTAGTGCAATTACTTTGACCTACAAAATTAGTGCAATTAAATGTTTAACTGACAGGCCTCTTAAACTGTGTTCAAACTGGCAAACTTTTACTTTCAAATTGGGCTTTTTGCGAGAATGTTTTAGTAATGATAAATTAACATTGCATTTAATTGAACCTTGTTTCTAGAAATACCTTAACCTTGCATTTAGTACTAAACAGAAGTATGCTACTGTATCCAAGAAATTAATTTTCTGTTTAATTCTACACGTAAGATCAGATATAAACATGAATATCAAGGAGAAAATAAAGGGTAAAAATCAAAAACATTACCCTCACAGAACAATCAAGACCATTTTTTGCAATAACCTTACTATTGGCAGTCTTTTGCGTGTTAAGGATCGCATTCCTACTTTGATGCACAACAGCGTTGTGTATTGGTACTCGTGTGGCCAGTGTGGTGCCACCTAC
>VOMN01059145.1:3512-16456 GCA_014899125.1 Orchestia grillus | reverse complement strand
TCTGAGTGTCGAGTAAATGTTTTACATAGCAACTTTGGTGCTTCTAATTATAATAATATTTAAGTTACCATTTAAGTGAATGAAAAATACTTTTACGTGAATTTATCGCTAGGTTTCGATGCTTTTTCGCGAAGCTGATCCCTTTTCCGAAGTCATTTATAGTCGTGACTTTGAGGGTAGCTGTGTCCGAACGGTCTAGGCACGTGTTTCTGTACGCTCTGAGTAAGGATAGAGGAAAACAACTCCAAGATTTGAAATTTAAAATTTGAAACCTAAAAATTAATTTAGAAATTAATTTGGACAGTAATCTTTCTTACACATAGCATCGACGCTCATTGGTTATTGACCAACATTGTTACGAATGCTAATTAAATGTTGTTGATTTTATCCATTCGTTGAAAACATTCACCCAATCAGGACACGACATGCACCCCAATCTGCACGACGTGTTCTGTTCATGAAGGACCACACGCGGTTCCAATTTCTAAAAGAATTACATCCACCTCAAATTCTCAGAAATTTCTTATATAGTTTGTAAAATTCATTTCAATGTTAGTTAATTTTCAAGCATAAATATCTCTTCACGACACCTCTGGACGCTGTTTATGGGGTCTAATCTAGCAATCAAAAGCATTAATTTTTCTTTCAGCTGCTGTTTTACAACACTTCATCCTACGTTGGCAAAGGCTACTCTTTATTCTGGTCGGGTGAATATTGACTATATATGCACCCATTTCTCACCCACTAATGTAGCTCACACATTCAAATTTTTGTCAACAATCTGCTGGAGCCTGAAGTGCTTGTGAAGAGGCTGATGTTCTTCGCACGTTGGAATTTTACTGTACATAATCATCATTGTATACTAACATATTTATTTAGTTATCGTAAATTATGAATATAATTATTTATCTAATTTAATACTAGGCCTAATAATCCCTACAATATGTGATATATTTAATGTTTAATACTTCCGGGTTGATAAACCTGCAGTGAAAATACAAACATTTAGTGATTCTGCCAACTATTCTTTAATTGCAGCCTGCTTAATCAAGCACATAACGCTAATTTTGACACGGGTGAGAATTGTTTTTTATTTAAGAAGACCTGAGAATCGTTGAGACAAGCCTTTTTTAAAAAGTTGCCTCACCGCGTTCCGAGAAGTAGATTTTAAGTCAACCAATCCGGACTTTTATAACCCGCATATACACAAATTAGGTCTGCGTAGCTCTTTTACATCCATACATTCATCGAGTACTCCACTACACATAAGCGTCCATTCCTGCATTGTTTATTGTTGTGTACCAGCTCACCAACCATTATATGTTTTTTTATAGGCAGACTATCTTTCTCATGAGATACTTTGGTGCCAGACCAATTCTGCAACATCTTAAGGCCTGTTCGATAAAGCAGCCTTTTCTGTGCCAGGTTCTCGTAGATGACATGGAAAAAACTTGGTTAATTGTTTATTATTGGTTTATTCATACCCAAAGTCTGTTTAAAATGCAAAATTTCAAAAAATCTGAATTTTTACATATGAGAAATGTTGAGCTAGACAAAACTGTAGAAGAAATCGTAATACAAATGTTACTAGTGCGAATAATTATACTTGGCATAGTTTTACCTTTTTCTCAATTGGATTTCCAGTACTTTTCTCAATAGTAACATTTAAGACATATAATTTGAATCGAAAATTTTTAAAGAATAAAATTTCCGTACTGTATTAATAAATACTTCTCATATATTGGAGTAGAAATTTATAAAATGAACGGGAATAAGAATATCTAGAACTCCAAGCCTGTCGATCAGAATTGTGTTCAAATTTGCTATTAAATTAAACTTTTTCAAAGCCATCAGGTACAGACTTTAGTTTTTCCCACTTACTCATCACGTGTGATTCATTGCTTATCACTCACGTAAACACTTAAATAACTTATCCTCACCTGCAATATTTCTGATGCAAATAGGTGTAGTAAAGTCATTTTTCACCATCAATCATCACACTCTGGCAAATTAACGTGGTTTAGTCAAGCCGATAATTTATTCCTTCGCAAACGAAATGCAGTGCCAAAGCTTGAAGATCAATGAAGGTTTAGTATCGGTATCAAGATAACCCACCAACAATTATATTCATCAGATTATAATAATCTTTCGCTATATATATCGCTGACGATGCAGCATTATTATACATCATTGATGTTGCAATATTATTCTAGAGCAGTATCAATGTTGGATCAGTATCGACCATACTGGGGCGGTATCGGATGCAGTATTGACGACCATGGTGCGGTATGAGATGCGGTATCGAATCAGATGCTGGTGCAGTATCGGCTTTGCCAATGCTGGGCAGTGTGCCCTACTTCATACAGGGCCCACAGGGTCGGGGTGCTGGCGGACACCGCCACTCGTCCTGCTCTGCCACTGTCCACACTATCCATTAGGTAGAATGGGAAAAGGTATGTGCGTGTAAAATAGGTGGGAAATCAGGTTATTTTTTCGCTTTGCAGTGTATATGATGTAGGCTAATAGATGGCATCGAATTCATTAGCTCATTGCGAAATTACATGAAATTTGCGTTCTTACTTTTTTCTTATAACAGTTTCATTTTATTATAGGTACCCGCTAAAAGAGAACGATACATCCACGGTATAGAACCAATGAAATACGTATTTAATAAGAGTGACAGAGGATAAACGTAAAAAAAGTTGACTTGAGCATTTGTTTTGTTAGATTTTAGGCTTAGTCTTTATAATATTCATTTTGCAAAGCCTAAAGACTAAGGACAAAGCCTAGGAAACTTTACTATTCGTGTAGACTAGAGTGCTTTCAATTTAGGCAACGCAATTAGTTAAATTTTACGTTAGGCTAATTCAAGGGCTCCATGGTAAAGGATCTTGATCAAAAAGTTTACCTCAAGCTATTTTGCTTTTTACAAAACTCAGTAACCTCGCTGTACGATTTCTGGTAATCAATTTAACTCATTGACACTCGAGTCAGCTACCCAATATACGTCTGGCATGCGTTGGAGGAAGGCATTTGATATTAGTTTTCACAAGCATTCCATTTTCAGCTCAGATTTGCTCGGTAAGCATCGTTTAAAAATTACCTCTACGGCGAAGAAGCATGAATTTTCACAACAACCATGTTTACGAACGAACTTTCCTCTGCCTCCTGGACCAAACTCCGGTGATCACGCCATTCTTCTTTCAGTTGAAAACTCGACCACCTAATGCATGTTCCCGGAGAGTGAAAAATCATCTCGGCCAAGCTTGACTAAGCCTGACGCTTGACGCGCATTAAAGTAATGCGCCTAACAAGTCGGCACCAGCCAGCTTCTCGCAACGCTCGCCAAGTTTTGATGTGACTACAGTTGTTCAGACCGAAAAACGAGGCTACGGAAGCGTGCTAAATTTCTGAATAATGTACGCCCAGGTTGTTGCCATACGTTATGAATATTACAGTTTCAGCTCGGGCGTACCGCAGCAGGTAAATCATCTAAGCTAGTATGTAGACATGAGAATTTATATTTTTAGCAACTTGAAAATAACTGTGGTTATTGAGTGATGGGTCAGAAGTATTGATTTATCCTCGAATGTAGTTGGTATGTTTAGGTTCTTGTATCGCCTTACACGGCCATTGCATGCACCTTTTCGACACTTAGAAATGATGAAATAGCTTGTGTTAAGCCCTGTAAACAAAATTTATAGCTACTAAATTTTAAAATTAATAACTCTTCGCTGAGGTTTAAGTAGGACGTATGAAGTCATTTATTAAATAATATTACTCAATACTCAACAACACTAATCAACAACATTTTTAATCCCACATTGAACGTTGAAATTCGCTCCATTAATTTTTATTGCTTGCAATTTTCGAGTAGTTGAAGCAATTGTCATACGGAATAACTGCAGTTCTGAGGAACCATTGAAGCCCTTGAAGATTGGTAAAAAAACATCGATCGTTGCATTTTCAGGGTATTTCAATTGCTTTATACCTTGTACTCGTGAAGCTTGTAACTGATGCTGCTTCCTTCATGCCTTGGTGCGTGTAGTACCAATCTATAATTACTTATTAAGGCTGAGATAGAATATAAATTCCATGTTCACACTAGTAGTGCAAAGGGAACAACTGACTCAGCCCTGAAAGGTTTGATCGTATAGCTACTGTATTTCTTAACTCATAAAATGTGAGAGTTTTCCTTCATTCCTAGAGAGTAAAGTCATTTTAAACAGTAAGCTATTCTCCGTCGACCAATAAATGAGAGCAGACTCTGATGACAAGTAAACATCTAAAGCCAATTTCTTAATAATAATACTTGTCGAATGCCATTGCAATAGGAGTGAATGTTTTTTTAATGTTGACTTACTGCTTCACATGATGGAATGCTCTTAACATAATTTACGAATACCGTAGTTCCACTTCTACTACCACATTTCGAGTCTGTTTCAAAATTACTGAATTTATATGTGCATATGCAGATGCGTGTATATATGATATTTGTAACTTGCGGATCCAATCCAACGTTTCCTCAAAAACTCTGCGGAAATTACTCCTGAAATTGAACTTACTCTGCTCGCCTATGCAGTGAATAAGTTCAATCAATTCAAAAACATGCTTGGCATAGTGCCTATTGAAGCAAGGTGCTACGAAATTTCAGTGATGCAGTGTTACATTTAGTTGTTAAATATCGGATGAATGTTGAAAATAATGTCTAAAATTCTCTTTTTTCTGCTGTTATTATTATAAAATGCACAAATGAACGAACTTTTTTGCGGATTAAAGAGAGAAAAATGCAGAGGCATTGTAAAATAAATTTTTCCTGTACACCAACATTTTGAAACGTTTTCGAAGTACCTTCATTGTAGCTTACTTTGGGATAAGGGACTAACATGGAAATTTAGTGCAGAAACAGTTACGTTTTGCATATGCTGAGTTCAAAACTTTATTCTTGAAATACTTGTGTAAAGGGACTTTAAACGTGATCCCTGAGGGATTTGCAACGATTTGTACTTTATCGCGGGTTAAATTTCTTGCTTTTCTTGTGTTAGGTAAAATTCCTATGCTTCACTTCAGTCTTGGAATTATTTTATTGGGAAAACACCACAGTTCGCAAGCAGAGCGTGAAATAAACATGCGAATTTGACTAATTTTGTGACACCCGTCGTACTTGGTATTCATGCAAGTGACATAGACTGTAGTTCTCTTTCACACCTAAATAACATTTCGAACGAAATCGAAGATTTTTCTCACGTCATCGGAAAAAGTTTTGCCTAAGGAAATAAATTTACGACACCTAAAGTCGGATATGCCGGGGAAATGTGTAAAGTTTGATTTGTTGCTAGCCCCAATCGCAGTTACCAGCAAACGCCTGGCCAGTTCGAAATGTTGACTATTTGTTAGCTCATCTTTGGAGAGCAATTTTGCCAGGCAAATCCCAGGCCAGAACAAAGGCGTCCAATCGCAATCTGTCAGACGAGAGGGAACCTGGCGAGTTTTCTTCGGGATAGTCCATTTTTCAGAAGCAACGAAGATTCAAAGACGACGAGCTCCGCTGTTTGCTCCAAGTTTCGTGGCACTGGATGGTCGACCAAATTTTTAGCACTTGCAATGCGTTCAAGTGGACTGACTTCTGGTAGGAAACATTCGTGCTTGCCATTGGCTGAGAGACATTGCAGTTTGTCTGTGAGGGCCCATTTGCTGAGTAAATATTTAACGACGATTGAGAAGTTTCGGTTTTCGAGTGTATGCTGCATATTGTGTGTGTCAGTATCGATTAGATGTGTAATAGGTTTGATCTCTTCAATTTTGATCTTAAATACAATTCATAAATTGGAGCTTTCCAATACCAAATTAGTTCTTTTATTTGTTAAGCTCGATTTACACAAGTCGTTCAAGCATTCATAGATTTAAAATCCAATCAATTTGCAAATATCTTTCGTCGTCATCCCAATTTATAGTATTTCGAAGTTTTCCCATGTCCAGAAGGATATTTGTGATAAGAAAAATTTACCTGTGACTTTATTAGTTGAGAATCTCGAAATCCTAGGGAAATTCTGGAAAGAAGTACAGAACTTGAAGCGCACAACGTTCCGAAAACATTTTGGCAGCCAATTTCGGACTACGTTTTTCATTACCGATAGGAAAATCAATCTCGTTCTCGAAATGTTGCATGGTTACTTACCAATTCTAGCATTCATCGAGAATCTGACTCTCTCAGTGAACTACTGTTAATAGATATACCTTACACGGTGAGCCTAGATAGGTGATAGCCTTTACGTAGCCCTCTGAGGCATCTGATACTCTAGTACTTTCTTCAAAAACTCTGCGGAAATTACTCCTGAAATTCAACTTACTCTGCTCGCCTATTCAGCGAATATGTTCTATCAACTCAAAAAAACGCTTGGCTTAGCTCCTGTTGAAGCATGAGGCTACGAAATTGTGCTACGAAAACGATCTTTTGTTAAACCATTTTCGATAATTTTCCCAAAACTTTAAAAACCGAATTTTAAAAAATTTCGTCTGTAATCTATTGTAATGCATTGACCGTCTACGTTGTGAGGAATATTTTAATTTTAAATGCTCCAAAAGCATATTCAACAGAACTTACTATAATATTTTTCCGGGTTTGACGCCATAGTATATGAGATACCAGTCGTTTCAGAGGCCACATCGCCTTCCATTCTTATTCCCACTAGTTCTTTCATCTTCGGCATTCAATCAGTTTTTTAATGTCGCATAGACTTTCCTATGGATTTCATTTCTTGTTATATCTATCCTCTCCTCTTTCTTCAACCTTTCATCTTGTTTTTTCTAAAGAATTCTATGAGTTTCTTCTCCAACACAAATCAGTTAACCCTGTCTTTTACCTGCTGTTTACCTCTCCTTTTCCTACATTTTCCATCTCTCCTCCCACAAATCCTCGCACCTCTCCATTCGCCCACAGAATTACGTAGACGCAAAGGCGACGAGATCAGCGTCGTGCATCTTCTGATTCACTTTTGATGCCTAGTTTGATCCAGCAGCCACGGGCCTCGTTAGGGAACATGTCCGTAAACTTTGAACTAGTCGACAGACCTCGAACTTGAACTTTTACGGGTTGTAGCTTGCGGTATCGTCTTTGAACTTTTTCAGGAAATTTTTCGAGAAATTTCTTCCTTGCTGTAATCGGTTGGTCATTGATACATAAGTAGTAAAAGTTGGCGACTAATTCGACTGATGAGAAATGGATCCGAAGATCGAAAGGCATTTTTTTAATCGCCGTATTTAGTGATCTTCGGAGATAGGGTCAAATTTAAAGGGGCAATTGCGTTTTTACTCGATCAGAATCAAGAGATGACCTTAAATCAGGTGCAAGAGCAAAGATGCACGTCAATCTTATTCGTGAATAACTAGATACATAGGTCAAGGAGGAAAAGTAGTTGAATAAAAATCAAGTTGCGTTAGCTTAGATCCCAATAACTTTCAGTATGTTAAATCTACATACATATACTCTCATTGTTGTCGTGCAAATTTGACTCTTTGACTTAGCATTTTTACAAGTTTCAAGCGAAATGCAAGAGCTCCGGGCCAAATTGCCCAGCATTAAATCGCTACGTGCGTGAGTCAGCAGGGATTGAAGATTCCAAGCACCCATCCTGAATAATTCTTTCTGAAAGACGTGGAGGTATAGTTGAACTGAAATCAAAAGCCCCATCTTCATTAATATCAAGCAAGTTGCGCCGTACTGAATTTTGATCGATACCTCATTCAATGTTCCGCACGTTCGCTGCCAAATTGCGCTGTCTCGCTGGAATATTATTAGCTGCGCCAATAATATGTCTTCCTAGCTTGCTTTCGTGATCCCAGTCAAACTTTGTCCAAAACTGTCAGGCTGCGCCCCAAGTTTGGGGCCTGCATAACTGGAATGACGAGACGAGATTCACCGACCCACAGGGCGGGCTGGAAGCTTGGCTCCCCTCACTCTTGATGGATGGATTTGTATGTTGTGCTAAATTGTAGACTTTGGAAGACATTTTGAAACGTTGGTTATTGAGTTGGAACAACTTTGTAAATTTTGTTGGGGTTTAAATTCATGATGCATGTAAATTGGCGGCTAAAATTTAAGAAGTAACGCGTTATGCTGGTGGTTAAGAAGCAAGATTGCTGTACCTTGAATACGTTGATGTTTTGTGCACCCCGTCTCAGGCGACACTGGTGTACCACCTTTTTAGACATATTGTGTTTAATGAATAATTTGCTAAAAAACACTCCGCCCGGAGCATCAGGCAGACTTATATGTATTGCGTGGCAGTCCGTTAAAAGATGATGCTTTTGTCATCACGGAATGATAGTGAAATAATACAATACTAATCTCAGGAAATCTACAAATGTAATACGATTTATAAATGATACCTATAGCGATGACACTCATTATGGGTGATGTTGTGATGTCTTCGAGTGAATTTCACGGATTTTGCAACCTGAAATGTTCACAATAGCTCTTCGCAAGACATTTAACAGGAATTATAACTCATCCATTCGTACAAGGTAATGTTTACTGAGGATTGTAGTGCCATAAACGCAACACTCATCAGCCCAACTCACGCTCCTCGCCGCCATTATAGAGAGCCACCAGTGAAATAGCTTTCTCATCATACGTTAGATCCATAGTAGCTCAGGTGTCCTTTTCACACTAATCACTTTTCAATCTTGCTCCGGCTACCAATTATTTTCACTGCTATCCTTTTTTTCAGGCCACCAGCATTAGGGCCGCAGCTGCAGTATTCGCAGGTGGTGACTTACGTATTCTCCCTGTTACACCAATAAAGGAGCTGCTAGCCACATGATGGCCTCATAAATCTAAACCGTTCTGTTCTTTTGTTGTTGGGCCGATATGTCTTGCAGAGGAGTTCTCTAGCCTGCCACGTTGTCACGGAATCATCAGAGAGCGACGCAACTCATACGAGGCGTCAGGTGCCTCTGGTGTAATTACTGGTGTATGAACGCAAGCGTGTTTGTGTTCACACTAATGGCATGACGCCCTGCTTCTCGCTTTGCATAATTGGCATCTAGACGTGCGGTGGATCTTATGTTGCGTTGGTATTCTGATGTGACCGAGATCAATCAACGTTCAGGTTGATAACTCAATGGGAGCGACTGTTGTGGTGGTCTCAGAAGTTTGTTCCTGTCGATTTTAAGAGCGATTTATGCAAAAAGACATTACTCAACGTCTGTTTCAAACGTCCTCTTCTGTAATGTTTTTTGTAGTACATGTGGTTGTAGAGAGATAAAATTAACTTGTAAAGCGGTATCAAATGGCTCATAATTACCAGGAATTTTGCTGTTATTCTGCTTCAGTTACTTAGTGACCAATCAGCGGACCATGTATGAGTTCATAAAATTCATTCATTTTTGTCGGAACAAATCTTGTGCGTACATAAATATTCTGCAACTATTTCTTTCATGTCTGAATTGTCATTCGAAATCTCTGAAACGTGCGTCATATTACCCAATGGCTTCGAAAATCCATTTATTAACGAACAATGTGAGCACAACAAACTCTTACACTATTTTTCAAGAATATCTTCAATCTGACAGCTAATGCTGCCCAAGTATTACACTCGAAGAAGATGAGTAACAAAAAAACTTCGTTAGAGAGGTAATTCGATAACATTGCGTGCTATTGTTTCAAAAGTTTCCCAATACTTCTATTACGAAATAGAAAAATGTTGCGGAGATCGTCAGTATTACATTGAAGGCTTACTCATACACAGGTGATACACAACATAGGCCAGCAACATTTATTTCACACTGATTCACTGAGCTGATATAGACGAACCATGAAAAGACGGGCGAGCATGCAGTTCAAAAAATACCACGTGCGTAAATGTTAATCATACGATTTTAATTTAGCCTAATGTTTTTCCTGCAAACTTTGAAGGCTTTACGTACGATTATCCCGTACAACGCTTTTCCTTTTTTTCCTTCCAGCACCACGGTCGTTAACCAAGCCAGCAATCTTCTACAGAAGGAAATTACGAGGCAATTCCGACCTTTAAGATTCGCTGGCAGGAAGTAGCCCGATTTTTCTAAGTTCACTCAGGCTCCCACACGACGGCAGCTTAGACTTCCGAGATATCCTTCTCTGCGTCCTGAGGCAGATATCCGGGACTGAAATATGACTACACGAGTGCGACTACCTGACTTGATGACTACATGGCTACGAGAGTATGTAGTCATCTATTCTCCCCAATACAGAGACAACATGGGAATGAAACACGAAGCTGTAACTCTGTAGTGATCAATGCCAGGACCACCGTGACTACTACGGGCTGTAAAAGTATGTTTTCGAGAGATATGCAGGAGGGGAAAATTACTTGCTATTTGTAATTTAATTAATTTTTTAATAAATAAGCTAATTACCTGCTAATTTTAAGCTGAAGTGTAGTGTAACTTTTGTATTAACTCCAGGAAACGGCGCTTGCCATCAATTTATGTGCTTGCGCGGGTCTGGTATTTCAAAATTACTGAATTGCAAAACAGTGATGAAATTTTCTGGACTCACCTGCATTCATAACCCCATATTACTCATTCATTATCAGCTTATGTTCAAATATCGTGTTATTTTGAGCGTATGTTGCTCTTAGCTTTATCATGGGAATACCAGCAATTTTTTGTGATTATTTTATGGTTATTAGGCTCACATGATTAGCAGCTGCTTATCAGTTGCAGCATGGCATCAGCCTCTGTGATGCCTCTGTGATGCCTCTGTGATGCCTCTGTGACGCCTCTGTGATGCCTCTGTGATGCCTCTGGAATGCCTCTGTGATGCCTCTGTGATGCCTCTGTGATGCTTTCTAAAATTTATCTTTTAAATTATGGCTTGACAGTTCTTATATATTTGGGGCCCTATAAAATGTTCGAGTAATTTTTACCGCACCGAGTAGATTTCTTGGTTGTACACTCAAGTTCGTAATATTTCCATGTACGGCTGGTACTGAAGGACAACGTTAATAATGAATGTTTTTGTGATAGTATTCAGCTCAACACCAGCACATGTTCAATAAGACAAACATGGGCATATATAAAAATATGATCAATCTGCTTTTTAAATTTTGCAACAACCAGCTTCAAATCGAATGGAATACCTTTTCATTGTTGCCTTCATCCGCTAATCTAATTCATTCATGAGCTAGTTTTTCATAGAAAACTTGTGAAAAATTCAATTAATGTAAAATATGAACCTCATAGGATTTGCCCGTTGCTTCGTATGTTTTTATTCAAACATAAATCAAATGTACAAAACGATGCGAAAAACGCACAAATTTAACGTGTTTTACATTACAATTCAATCGAAGTGCTTAGCATAGTCTAATGCCATAAATAAAACATTTTTGACGGCGTTTTAACAGCAACCGTTCACATCTTGGATCTATGTAGTCTTATTTGTTGCAATTTTTTAATTCTAAATATCGGTACTAGCAATTGTGTACTCATGTATCTTGGCTTCGTAAAAGCTACTGCGAGGATGTTTTGCATTTTCCGATAATATTTATCTTCCAAAGACCATAAGCTAACAAACGAACTTGAATTTCAAATATAAAGATTCAAAAATAATCAGCGAAAGTTCGTGGAATTCTGCACAATTCTCCAAGAAATGAGCATGCGAGATTCAATCCCTCGTTCGACGGTGAATTTTGGTTTTACCTTTAACTCAATTATCATGTTACGTCGACACAAGCAACAATTTTGATGTTCCTAGATAGGAATATTGAAATGAAACTTCACCAAACCGCTACGAATTCATTCACCTACTTTTCTCAATTTGTTAATTTTTGGTCCCCATTGAAATATTGAATGCATCTCCGTGCATTGACACACGATTTTGGATCCTCCTTGTATTTTCATGGCCGACTTCACAACCTGAAGTCGCATAGTCCGACCCACAACGGGCTCCTAAATGTTTGCTGCAGACTCCTGCGTTGTGGGGAAGTTTCCAAAGAACGCAAGAAATGTGGATGATCTCATAGCTCCTCGAAAACCACATGTTAGCCTGCCATTTAATAAAGTTCTTATTAAAAACTTTCCAGCCAGGAAAAGTCCCAGAATGGGTTTCATTTCGTCAAATGAGCTGAGGAACTGAAGAAAAGGCAAGGAAAACTTTCGCCAAGTTCTTCATTGTTTTAGCAATGCTATAAACACAACAACATTACCCAAAACTTTGTCAAGTACATGAGAGGCCTGAGATTTCTTGAAATGTTTTTCTTTATTCGTATTGGGCTGGTGATTTGATATTTGCGAGACGTTTTTCTTTGAATAATAAAATTGAGCTAGAAATATTTAGTCTTGTGGCTTTCTCTTTCCGATCAAATTGAAATTCTTCCGATTTGATTTGGCTCACATTTGTAGAGCATGCATTCAAAGTAACGCAATTTTGAGCACCACTTTGAAATACTTTCATGAACAAAACCGAGTTATTTGGAAAGTTTGCATTGTAAGAGGAAGTTCAGTGATATAGTAACTTGGTGAATTCTTTTAAACTCGAGAATTCCAAGGAAGTAAACATTTTCTTCACTCAACACAGAATAGAGAACCAGCATATGACTAAATAAAATGTGAAAGAAACTTGTAGCGCAACAGAAGAAAACTATCCGTAGAAAAAAAAAACATTTGAGATTGACAATATTCGTGGAGGTACGTGAATTTTAGCCTGAAATCCGGTGCAGCCTGCAGAATTTAGACAATTCTTCCTTTGCATTTTGGTGCTGAAAAAAAAGTCATTGTCACGTTCGAGGGGAACATGAGCAAAAATCTAGTGGCATCACGGACAAGCCTCGACTGGCGTAGGAAATGCCAAGATGAACTGCAGGCTGCTCGCTGTTTAGAAATGGCCTCGATCGTCGAAATCCGTCCCAACGTGAGGCGAGCACCGAGCCATTAAATCCCCTCCCAACGTGAGGCGAGCACCG
>VOMN01059141.1:0-19863 GCA_014899125.1 Orchestia grillus | reverse complement strand
TAGCCTAGCTAATCGCCTGACCTCAATTCAATTAAAATTTGTGGCTAATATTCAAAACTGTGTATAGGAGGAGCCCAAAGAACCTTACTGATTTGAAGCTCATTTTTATTTTTTTCATCAGTGATACTAAAAATAATTTTTCATTACTATAAGAGTTACTATAAATAAGAGGGCACGTCAGAAATTTATCATTTCTTCCACCGTTTTTGGTAGGGTGCGTCTACTACATAGTTGTTTCTATAAACATAAGTTTAATAGTATCAATAATTCATAAGTGGTCGATAAATCTTTCTGTGTCCACAATTCACAACCGGTTGGTAAGCATAATTGTATCAACAATTCGTCACTAAAGCCAAGGTGAACTTGGCTTTAGTGCTTCAACTTTGAGGACTGCCAGTGATGCTCGACCTTCCCTCTCTGTACGGCCGGAGTTGACGAGAAATGAGCTCTGGAGTGACGCACGTGACGGCCCTCCACTTATTGGTAAAACGGTATCCAGGTTACCGAGTTCTTCATCTCGTCCTCTGCTTCATAACCATGGTTGGCAAACGCGTCCCATAGCTCTAGAACTGATCCTACGAATGGAAACGGGACATGAATCTCATTCAAGTTGAACTAATTTATGTAATGTGTTATAGTAGAAAAACGTTATGTTCATCGATATCGATATCACGAGCAGCTTTCTCTTCCTGTGCTTGTGCAGGTGAAAGACAGCGTCGCACTTTTAAACGTTTCCGGGGTGAAGAAGGTGGGGGATTTGTTCCCAAAGTTGCGCGTCGTGAGAGGCAGCCAGGGGAAAGTCGGCTTCTTCCTCAAGGAGAATGAAGATCTGATCGAGGTGAGCTTTATTCATTTTTTTTAAGAACTGAATTATTAAAAAGAAACCACCCGTTGAGTCACTCTTCTAAGTTATATTATCCAGTGAGAAGTTGAATACTCTAAACGACGTAAATACGGCTCGTGTATATTTATTATTGCCATTTCCACCTGTGCTAAATGGAGTTTAAAAAGCATGCGGTGAACATGCGGCGGAGCTCGTATCCTATGAACTGGCGAGTGTGCCATCCCTTCATGTTACCGCTGAAAATTTCACGTCAAAATAACATTTCTGACTTTCAAGAGCACGTTCTATAATTGCAATAACAGGCCATGCAAAGTTTTAATGCAAAGCCCGGATCTTGCACACAGATCGGGCTGCCTGGCCTGACCCTCGGCTCCCCGGGGGCGGGTGTCGAGATCCTTCAAAACTGGCATCTGTGTGTGCCCGCTCTGCCCCCCTACACGGTCGCCCCCGCCTCTATCAAGGTCTCGCCTCGGGGTTGTTTGTTATTCTTGTGGTCTTTGGACCTGTTGTAGATGTTATTTTGTGTCATTTCTATCCTGTTTGACTGACGAAATTAGTTTCAGATGCTTGACTTGCGGTTCAGCAGTTATGTAAATGTTGTAACGTCTCAGACCACTTCGTTGTGGGGCAGTTAGGCCGAGTTGCATTGCAAATATTTGTTAATATTTGTTGCAAATATTTATTAAAGTGCAAATATTTACACTTTAGGAATTGAGGTGAAAAATGTCAGACGTACAATGTGTCTTACTCTGGATATTTCTCTTGAGAGCGATGCTTCTTTAAAGTGGCTCCGGAAGTGGACCTCGACCTCTTGCCCTTTACGAATTACTTTAAACAATTTATTACTACGAGTGTTTCATCATTTAAAATACTACAGACATCGATTTCTTATGCTATTATATTGGACAGTAGTCGGGCCCACATATATATAGCTATATGTGGGCCCGAATAAGTTATTTGACTTCTGGCGCATCCTGCGGGATCGTATGCTAAGCGTACACGTGCATGTAAGTAACCTAATGCATTTATCCTTAACGTACATAAGACTGATCATGCAAAGAATTTATTGAGGGGAGAAGATATTGTCATTAGAGACTTGGTATTCTATTATATACCCTGAATAAATTTACTGACATACAATTTTGAGAGGCTTATCAACCGTTCTTTAGAAAATGAGACTTCAGTTGAACAAGCAACGTCTTCAGTATCTTGATAAGAAATAAGATTCAAAATTCGTTTTAGATGCTTGGTGTTTACATTTCTCACGAACGGCGGATGGCAATGAGTTCCAAGTTTTAATACGGTTGTAGGGAAAACTAAATTGCGATCTTGTTTTGGAATAATATTGCAGTACAAATTTACTTCGGTTCCTAGTCAAATATTCATGATGGCAAGTTTCTGCTGAAACTATTTGCTTCAGATTTTTATATCTTCGTTACTCAAAGTTTTATACATGAATGTGCAGAGGGAATATTGGTAGAGATTAGAAAGCTCAAGAATTTTCAAGCATTTATACGAGTCATTTGTATGTGCATCATATTCCAAGTTACCTGTCCACCTTATGGCTGTTTTTTGTAGAGTAAAAATTATGTTTGTTTCTGTTAGATCCATGCCATGCTTCTATGCCAAATTGTAGAGACGGATGAATTAATGATTTATACATTAGGTTTAACGCTTCTGCAGGTAATATGATTTTGACTTTGTTGAGGATTCCGATAGATTTCAATACCTTAGCACCAATATATGATGTATGCTTTTTAAATGTCAAGTATAATTCCCAGAAATTTTGATGAATTAGTTACTTTAATCTGGCCGTCACCGATTTTGATGCACGGTAGACTTGTATTCCGTTCATAGGAAATTGCAAGTACTTAGTTTTATTGATTTTATTTTATTGGTTATTTTATTGAAGGTAAGCCGCATTGAAACCTTTTGTAAGCCTTCATTTACCCTATTTCCTATTGTAACTTGGTTTTCATTAGGAGGGTTTTGATTTTTTTTCATGAAATGAAATTGCGAGGCACGGGATGAAATGCGAATTCAATTACCGTATTTAATGACATAGAACATTTAATTTTATTTCTTCGAATTTCAGAAAATTAGCATACGTTAAATGCAGCGGTGCTACGTAAGCCTATGATTGAAAGCCTAGGCCTATAGCTCCAAAATTGAAACAAAAGTGCACAACACATAAATATTGCCACGAATAATACTACCAATACACTGGAACACAGAAAAATTAGCACCAACTTCCTGCAAATTTATCAGAGACACGAAAATAGCTTACATACCACGCTGCACCTTCTCCTCCTCGACATGTTCTAGGGAGGAGTTTCTGCTCTCTGCTCCGCTCCACTTCTACTGGGTGCGGCAAAATGATCTGACACATTTGTTGGTTCATTCAAAGCGACTTATATTATGTACAAAAAAAAATAAACAAAAAAATTTTCAACCAACCTGAAATAAGTGTTACAAAGTTGAGTCGAATTCACATTTAGAGAATGAAAATGTGTTAATTATTTCATTTCGCTTTTATTAAACGAACTTGCCACACTTGACATGACGTCTTCTGGACGCTGCATTTGTGCCCATATCTTTAACACGCTCTTTGTACCACAATGTTGGCCTATCTGTACATGGAGTCGTGGTGTGTTCTCTCTCGCATCTGTCTTTGTGAGATCTACTTTGTAGAGTGAGAGGTATACATACGTCAATACCATTACACGAGCGTGTGCTTGTCGCCTAATCTGCAAAGCTGGTAAATATTTTCACCTATTCATCACTTGTTCACCTATTTTGGAGAGCTGTACTCAATAATCTGACGCCGACTCCATTATGGCCTGATCTGCACCTTAGATTTTTCGTGAAGAAATCTGGGTCCGCAAAAGGCAGCGGCCCGTGAACGTGGTGGGAGTAACCTTTTGGGAAAAACCTGGCCGTCGGTAAAATATTATCAGAGTATCTGACAAAAAGAGCGCAGGTGTTTGACTTGAGGTCAGCCCTTCAGCAGTTACTTAAATGTTGTCACATCTCTGATCATTTTGATGAGGGGAACTACGAGTATGTCGAGATTTATTGTATTTGTTTTGATGCCAAAGGTCTTCAGTTTTTATGTGTGTGCGTACATGTGTTCGTATATTTTTGAATGCAAAGCCATTTTTTGATACGAGGGCTGCCCAATGGGTGGCTGCACATTGCATTTGTCACTCATGATGTATTTTTCACACAGGATAACGGCGTGTACTGCGAGTACGGCCATGACGGCTGCCATTACGACGACCAGTCGTGCAGGCAGTTTGGTAAGTCACTCTCGAGCAACTGTATTTACTTTTGCTGTATTTACCTTTACTAAATACTTTTTACTGTATTTACCTTTGCCCTTTGTGCTGTCAGGTCCCTGTTTGGACCCCTCACGGGAGTGCCTTCCCTTTATGGTAGATCATTCACTCGAGTGTCCTCCCTGTCTGGTGGATACCTCGCTAGAGTGCGCCTTTCTCTGCTGTAGATCCCTCTCTAGAGTGTCTCCTGTCTGTGGTAGATGCCTCACTAGAGGGGCCGGAATTCCAGCTTTCGGCAGAACTTCTATTTTTGAGTGATCTGTCATCCGTCTTCCACTCCCTCTTGAGCATAATTTGTATGTATTATGCAGCTTTCTATATTTAGATTCATTTCATTAAACCTGTTCAATTTAGATTTGAAGAAGTATCGCGAAATTAAACTCATTCCCTGCTTCTTTAAAAAATGGCCACTTTATTCCCAGTAATTACTTCTTGGAGAGCAGAACAAAGAGGTTCTCTTTTCTCTTGTAAATAGTGTTTTGTCCAATATTCCCTTCCATCCCTTAACATTTTTCGAGGTAGAAGTGTAGGAACAGAAACCCCATGAGCAGAATTGAAATTCTGCATTTACCTTCGATGCTTCAAACCAGAACAAGTAGAGTATTGTATTTACCTCCGATGTTTGTATCCAGAACAAGTGTAGTATTGTATTTATCTTCGATGCTTCAAACCAGAGCAAGTGTAGTATTGTATTTACCTTCGATGCTTCAAAGATCCATCGTTTTTGACTGGCAATGTGAGGCTTCAGAAAATATTTTCATTCCGTCACCACTGACGCACATATTCCTGATGATCATTCTCGGTGTGTATTTCTGTTCCAAGTCCCTTATCATCAGAACCCTATACTCGGCACGTATGGCTTAATAAGAGTGTTGAACGATTTCAAGGCTCTCAAAAGCTCTGGTAATGATTAGAGTGCTCACATGTGAACGAATCCGCTACAAATAATGGATTATAATTATTTTTCATTAATTTATTCGTTGTGAATGCCCAATGTCAATAACATGTCTCTTACATATGTAATACGCTGGCATCTAAAATGCGGTCTGCTTGGTCATGCAAAGTAATTTTTGGACGATATTTTGTTGTGCATAGATGTACGATTTCTGGAAAAATTGCGATTTTCAAAACTGTATAGTTTTTTTATTATTATTCTCAATTGAATATTCCAGTAAGAAACGATTTACTATTTTAATGTCTATGCATATACAGTACGAGTATGTTCTAATTTATCATCCACTTAGGTTACCCAAAGGAACAGAAAACGAAGAATAACATTTTTATCCTGTGTTTTATTGATGGCATTGCATAAAACTACTCAATTAACGAGTACGACGAGATGTAACCGAATGACAAATAACTAAGACTTTTAATGCATTCCATGAGCACGCATGGCAGATTCCATTCTTCAATAACCTAATGATACGTCTGTCAACTGCTGATGTCGTGATTTATCGCGGATGGTTAAATTGATCGACGAGCACTTTCAATTGCGTCGCAGAGGACTTCTAAGTTTGAATATTACTTCCCATTAGCATAAATCCTTCTCACGACAATGGACCATAAGTTTTCTACATAATTTATATCAGGACTGTTTGAAGGCGCACCATTAAATATGTGCCCTTTGAACCCATGGTCTCAAACAGCCGTTTGATTGGGTTCTTTAATCTGCGTGCAGGTGCATTGTTCTGTAGAAAAAAAAATATCAAAGACCTTTTTTTCATAATATTTTGATCATCAAGCTAGAGAAGAAAGGCGTCTTTGCTTACACCATGAATTTTAATTCAGTTTCAACCATTTTAGCAGTTTTTAGGAGCCAATTAACTCATCACGTCAGATACCTGCCCAAAACATGACTCCCCCACCTCCTTGACAAATGCGCACTCCTGCAGAACGACCATTCAACAGGCAACCAGATGACCACTCCTCGGGTTCATCGAGCGTTGCACGGGACTCGACAGTAAAAATTACAGCGCTGAAATTGATCTTCCTGTAACTCTGTGCCCATTCGACCCTTTCGGTTATGTTTGCCTCGCTCAATGGGGGCTTTTTGATGGGACCCGTCACTTAGGCGAGGGTAATTCGGGATGCACGGCGGTAGTCCCTCTCGGTTAAAATTTTCCTCCGACCACAATTTTACCTTAAATTGCTGTGTATACCAGATTGTTTTCATCGTTGGTAGACCGACATAGTCGTGCGGCATGAAACACGTGAATTTCGCTACGTCTTTCACTGCGTATCCCTTAGCCCGACTAAATGCAATAGCCCCTTTTTGTCATTTCGAGATGTTTTGCTTTCATCTCATCGTTGTGAAGCAACTAAGAAACAATTTATATCTTGCCAGCTCTGAATGAACACTGATGCCTGTCTCCAGTACGTGCAGATAACCTTAACTCCGGTCACTGCTTTGAAAACTAATTGATGAACGTAGAACATAACTGGAGCTCGAAAAACAATAGGTGACTAATTTCTTGTCCTGGGAGCTTACAATAAATTAGTAAATCAATGAAAAATGTTCATCATTTTTATGATCACTGCAAGTTTCAGCTTAGTGTGAAAATAGTTGTGTACTTTTTTACTCTCCTTTTGAACATATGACCTTTGACTTTCTTCACTACAATGCGAATATTTTGTTCAATAGTTGCTACAAAATGTTCCTGTGTGGATGGATGCGCTTCCTCCGGTCTCAAGAAGCCTACAGAAGAGTGTTGCCATACTGAGTGTCTTGGAGGTTGTTCGCGCGGTGATGACGCTGGTGCCTGCACTGCTTGTAAACATTTCGTTCAAGAAGGCGACTGCGTACAAAAATGCTCGGAGGACTTCATGCAGGTAGATCTTCGAGTTGAGTTCTTGTTTCCTTGTATCATATTCTCCCGACTCTAACAAGATGGGTTCACTGGCCACATTCGAGCTTGTAGTTAGAGGTTGTAGTGAGGACTGTTTATCAAGTTTATCGATCGTGTTGTCAGTGTACCCTTTTTGAAATACTTGCGTAGTCTCTGTGCGCAGACTACGAACTAATGCATCATTGAAACGTGATTTTTTTCTTAGGATTCTTCTCGCTAGTCCTTTCTCTATTTGCCAATGGTGCTGAAATGCTCTGACCATGTTATAACTCTAGTAGAAACTTGAATCTCTACTTGATATTATTTCTTAAGCTGATTTTAGATCTAGATTTGATATGCAACAGCTAAAATACAAAGAGCGAAACATTGTAATGCCTCCCCAAAACCTCACACGAATTCAACCGGGCCTATATGTAGACTCACAAAAGGTGGAGTAGCATATTTGTGCTAGGGTACTACCAGCTCCTGATGTAGGTATGTACTAGTTTTATTTCATTACTGTTTATTCAAGTTATTATTTTAATTCTATTTTTCACGGCATTTCGTACCACTTCGTTCCTCTTACCGCCTCCAGTATCTGGGCTACCGCTGCGTGAAGGCGCATCAATGCCGTGATCTGGGGGGCAAGCGTCTGACGGAGTCGCAGACGGCACTGTGTGTGCTGCAGTGCCCCCCCGGCAGCGTGGCTGAGGGGGGTACAGTTGGGGGGCCCTTGCCTAACTGCACCCGCACTGGCAGTACGTTCTTCACTCAAGTTTGATATTTTTCTCGCATGTTTTTTAAGACTTTGCTACGCTTGGATTACTCAGTGGTATTTTGTGACTTCAATTCAGTATTGCAGCAAGAACTTCACGGTGCTCGTGCTTCACTTTCCCGTGCGTCATGCTGATTAATTGCCAAAGGTTTGCCCGTACTCTGATTAGGCTGCTCAAGTAGACGTAAAATTCCGTGCGTCATCGTTATTATCATTTTAGTTATTAATGTTTAATTGTTAGTGGTCATGGTTTTGCCGTTCGTTGTGTCGTAATCTGCCTTGCACTCGCATGCTGCAATAAATTAATTGATGACGCTTGTATCTGGTCAGGATGAATTTGTCCAACTCGCGCCAGTTCAGCACTCTCGAAAAATCTCGACTTTTAACTCTAAAATTACACTTTAGGGCACCACTTCTGCGCTCGTAAGTCAAGTGTGAGAGATCCAACTATGATAATCTGAATGGAACATTTCAATTGTTCATTACTCACGACTTATTAGCCATTGATCAATTTCTAAATAATTTATTCTTATATCAGAGTTTAGGTACATATGCTTTCAAATTTATAAGAAAAGCTTTTATTTTTGAGAAAATTTCTATCTTTTATATGTTGGATTACTTAGACACGAATGGCTATGGACAGACTTTGTTCATAAAATATACGAGTCCGATAATCGCTGTGCCAGATTGTCGTTGAAGAAGAAGATTGTGGTGCAAGATTGAAATATTTTTATCCTAAACATTCTATTTCATCCTATAATGAGGCGGGAGGCTCTGCGACACAGAGTGCAGCGCGCTTGCCTTTTGTTGAGGAGGTTTTTGGTTCAATCCTTCACGTGCCTTAATTAACTCGATTCACACCTGTTCACAGCGAGCTTCTCGTGAGCAAAAATAATGAAATCCACTTCCCTCGCTATATTTACGTACCTTATCGGTAATTCAGACATTTAAAATCCAATGCGGCATAACTCAACCTGATAGGCATTAAATTATTGTTTTTTTCCTTTTTAACAAAAAGTGTCATGGCAGATGGAGTGTGCGGGAGTATCGCAGTGGGAGGCGGCGTGGAGGAGGGGGTGGCTCTCCACTTGTCCCCACCGGTGAACTGCACGCGGGTGGTGGGCAGCGTCACCCTCAAAGGCGCCTTCAATGGTCAGTGGGGGAAGGGCTCGGTGTTGGAATGCCTTCAGTGCACAGTGTGAGCGGCAGTATTACGTAGTTTTTTGCTTTGTTGATTTTCTGGTCGTCAATCAATTTTGTTCTTTTCTGCCTGAATATCTTGGTAAATTCAGTGTCTTAGACAAAAGTTTACAATACACCATTAAAAAAGATGTCTTATGTATTTATATTCAGAGGTAAATAGAAAACGTAGAAAACTCTTCTTGGTTCCAAAGAAAACTCTTTGCAATTTTACTTCGAAACACCATGGTGGAGCCATCAAACTCAGTTTCTTGCGCTCGCAAAGAGTTTCAGTTGTCTGCTTTGTATAGCTCCAGCTAACACGTTGCCTGGGATGACGCTGTAGGGGTGATACGACCCTCCGTATCGCAGCCAACGTAATGTGCGGCAACAAACTGAAAAAGCTTGTTGTTCTGGTACGGATGTATATAACAACACAGCTGGCTCAAGTGTTAAAATCCCCTCTCTTCCATTCCTTCAAGCCTCGCAACTGGAGAGCCTGGCGTCCCTGTTCGCTGAAGACGTGGAGGTCACCGAGTACATCATTGTTACGGAGACGTCCCTTATGTCCCTCGACTTCCTCTTCAACAAGCTCGCTCTCGTCAGGGGCAACAGCCTCGTCGGGGACGTGTACGTCATTTTTAATCTCAACTTTGTTGAAATATTTTAATTCACAACTTCGTTTGTATGGATGCGGTATATTGAGAGATGGGGAAAGCCTTTCCTCGGAAATAGTCGAAGGAAGGAGGAAAATTTCATCCCGAGCAATTTGACACATAAGCATGCAGTGTATTGGGTTTTGTTTTAGGTACCCTCTAGTGCTATGAGAAATGTAGTGTTTAACCTTCTTTCACCAAGGGAAGTACACCGTGACCTCTTGAGAATCAGCTCAGCGGGTGTTCGGAATCGAACCTTGGATCTTCTGAATAGAACGCTAGCGCGCTCAAATGGCACCTCTGAGGCCCCGAGCACATGTTGAGTACCATAACGTACCTGTAAAGTGACCTGGCTGTGCCCTGTGGCTTGCGCTTTTATTGATAACCTACAGTTTAGGTTTCGGTTAAATTTAAATTTGAAGAAAACTCGCTATTGTTTATGTGAATGCATTCATTTTCGAACTTCAGGAATCAGACCTGTCGCTTCTGTACTCTACAGTTAACATCTCGGCAATTTAACCGATTTTTAATGTTATCAATTTCTAGACCATCAGCCCATCGTAAAACTCAAGTTTAATCATGGAGCAGCACATCATTGAGTCGCATTAAGATTATTGACGAAAGATGAATAAGGTGTCAAATATCTTTCCCTCATCTTCAGTACCTGACTAACTCATGTTACTCTCGATTACTGAGCTTTCCGAAAGTTTCTTTTATTTTCCCATTTAACCTCGGTACCTCCGAATCTTTCTCGATCTTTGTTACTATTGACGGCTGCCGCTTCGCCCTCCTGTAGGTACTCCATTTACATCTCGGACAACGTGAAGCTGCAGGAGCTGCGTCGACCGCGTTCTTTTACCCCTGGCCGTCCTTTCTCCCGGGACACCAAGATGGTAGAGAGGGGAGAAGTCATGGTGAGGGGGAACTCGAAGCTCTGCCCATCAGAGGTGGTGAACTTGCTCGGCACTCACGTCACGAGTGTCCCTCGCCGCCTCGCTGACGGCTCGACGAGTGCCTCTCACGAGTGTTATGAAGAATTCTCTCTAGAACACAACAAGCGAAACGACGTCAACGTGCCTTGTGAGTGACCCAGTGACGTCATAAATAGTTATTTTTGTAGTTACGTCGCCTTCGTCAGCAGGCTCATGATAGCGCCGTCTGTGGGAGACGTGGGGGAAGCTGCCGCTGCGTGCAACTGGGGCCGGAGGTGTTGAGGGTTGTTGGACGCCTCCGGGAGAGTGCTTGTATTCAGATCGCTAAAACTTGAGCATTACCTGTATTTTGATTGTGTTTTCATACTGTAGCCCATATTTTTAATGATTGTGTCTTCATGCTGTAGCCCATGTGTTTAATGATTGTGTCTTCATGCTGTAGCCCATGTGTTTAATGATTGTGTCTTCATGCTTTAACCCATGTGTTTAATGATTGTGTCTTCATGCTGTAGCGTATGTGTTGAATTATCACAGGCAACTTGTCCGGGCTTGGAATCAGAAGCCTGAAGTGCACGGCGAACAGCCTGACGGTGTCGTGGGACCCTCACAGCTACAAGGGCCCAAACAAGGCCCATTTGCAGGGCTACTTCGTTCACTACAGGGCCGTGGGGCCTGACCTCTTCGTCAGGATGTTCGAAGGGCGTGATGCCTGCAACGACAGGAGGTTGTCGGGCATTCTCTGAAGAGCTAGTGTGGGCTGAGGGGTTTGTGTGGTTGGGCTAAATGGACTGTGCGTTTTAGCTGTGTATTAAGCTGAGTGGGCTTTGTGTTAGGGCTGAGTAGATAATGTGTTTAAATTGAATGAGCTTCCCGTAGAAGCTGTAAGCTACAAAGTATTAATGACTTGCTTTCTAATGTTAGCGATAAAATATGTTCATGCTAGAATGTGTGTCACAGGTGTCTGGAAACTATTCTCTACAGGCTGCATAGTCGCTTTCCTTCTCTGGGGTCTGTGGTGCTAGACGATTGGTTTCCTAGTATACAAACTAGGGTGTGTGTTGTACACCGAATCGATTTGTTAGTTTATGCAGTGTGTATACACAGCTAGTATGCAGCCTCTGTTATCTGTTGGCTTTTAGCATTTAACCATGGAATTCTTTTTAATTTTTCAGCCTTACTGAATTGTTTTTGTTCATCGCGAGTGTTTTAACGAGTGAGCTAGACAAACTATGGTTATTAATATTTAACTAGAATAACCATAGAATAGTAATTCTAAATATTAAGTTACGTGAAGGAGAGACTTGTGGTCTAAGTCCATCGGAAAAAAATTGAAAAATTAAACTACGAGGTATGAGATACCCGAGGTTGCCATTCCAGGGTTAAGCATTTTTGCCTGTGAACATATTTTGTCTCCGCGAATTCTTCCGATCCGTGGCAAGATCATTTTAAACCCGTTGACAATCCTTCGATTCTTATAACAATTTATTCGCCCTCTTCTGAAAGGCCTCCAATTGGGTCTTCCCGTAACAAAAGTTTGTAAAATACACGTGCAATATTTGTATAATGTATATTCTGCCATTGTGCCTCTAGGTTATGAAAAACGAGTTTGTAAAGTACTTGTGCCTCATTCGCTTGAATACATGTATTCTGGCATCGTGCAGACTGTGGCAGCAAGTCCAGACTTCCGACACGAAAGTGGAGGCAGGTAAGGACGCTGAACTGACCCTGCAGGACCTCCAGCCTGGCACCCGCTACGCCCTCTACATCGAGACGGACGTGTTCCCCACCTTCGTCGAAGACAGCTACCACTCCATGCCGGGGTCGCGCTCTGATATTGTCTACTGCAGCACACTGCCCATCGGTGAGCGAGGCTTCAAATTAATTCGTGCGACTGTGCCTGCCTTTATCGGTGTTATTCCAGCGCACCGTCTCTGGAAAAAGAGGTGCTAGCTATTGTGTTATTAGTTTCTATTATCTGTTATTATGAGTTGTCGTCACGTAGCTTGAACGGTATAAGGTTGTGGTGTTGGGTCCAGGGCTTCTTTTGTTTAATGCGTAAAGTTTATCTGCTGATGCAGGCAGACCAACGATGGCGACTCTGTACGAGCGTAGTGTTGAATTGTAGTTCCAGACTTTCTGTGTCGTGTAGACTGGCTCTCTGTATCAGGGAGGCAGAGGAAGTGCGTTCACATCTCAGCACCATATGCCCCAGTACACGAACTAATGTACTGACACATAGCAGAATACTTTCCTATCCTATGCCTAGCGGGGTTCAGCACCTGGACCACTGTCACTGGGTTTGTACTTAGATATCCTGACATCGAGTGGGTGACTGTATTAGCTATCCCTGGGCAAATTGAAATAGCTAAATTTTCTCTTCTTCTGTAAATTTAATATTTCGCGATACTCATTGGAGATCATCTTAAGGGAGTCGACGACTTGAAACCTTCTGTAAGCTCGTAAGGGCACTGCAGCAAGGCTAAACCTCTCGTGATCGTCCAGCTTTTTGGATTATTTCATACCGTTAAATCCCTTATCATACAGGAAGTTATTTAAGAAAAAGCTGCGTCAAGTTTTATGCCCTCTACTTCAATATACTTGGTTTCCAATATACTAATTCCTAGTGTATTGACTTGAAACGAAAACTTTGAAAAAAGCAATGTATTAAAAAGGGAAGAAAAAGGTCTCCCCAAAAGAAAGCCGAATTAGAACAGAATATATTTACGATGAAAACTCGTTGCTCCTTTGTAAACTTCACTAAAACGCATCGCATGCAAGTATTCTGGAAAGAAAAAACTATTTATTCGAATGACGAGACGAAGCAAACCTTACAAAAATCCGCCTTCAAACTTCATAACATAGAAGTTTCGGCCAATTCAGATTCCGCGCTCTTTATGAAACTCCCAGTGTGACAGCAATTGTTTTACCTAATACAGAGAGGTCCAACAAAATGTATTCACTGTTTGCAACTTAGTAATTTCAAGACTAATGACCTGCGCATTCGGGGAAACTGCGAGTGAGTGCCCCCAACCTATGCCTAATTAAATAGCTAACTACACTTCCGAATCAAATTAGTAAGTGTAAGTATTTGTGTTTCAAAGATATTGAGCTACAAACGGTGAGTAAATAATTTCGGACCTCTTTGTATTCATATCCCTCGTCCCCACATAGCTCCGTCGCAGCCCCGCCTGATGGACGTCCGCCAGTCCAGCTCAGGCAGCACCCAAGGCGCCAGGGTGCGCAACTCGGTGTCGGTGTCGTGGGCTCCGCCTTCCAGGCCGGGCGGTCAGCTGGCCGGCTACCAGGTGGGGGGGGGCACCGCAGCCTGTACTGCGGCCCACGAAATTTGGTAGTTTAGGTGGAAACCTCTTCTCTGGCCGAGATAATTTGGTTGTCTTGGTGAAACCTGTTCTGCAGCTGAGGAAATTCAGTCGTCTTGGTAAAACCTGTTGTGCAGCTGAGGAAATTCAGTCGTCTTGGTGAAGCCTGTTCTGCAGCTGAGGGAATTCAGTCTTGGTGAAACATGTTCTGCGACCAAAAAATCTTGTGGTCTTAATGAAACCTGCCCTGTGGTGGAGGGAATTCGGTTGTATTGTTGAAAGAAAGGAAAGGTCTTTTTCCTGGAGTAGTGGACATCATACGTGATTCACGTACGTTTCGGATTTTTCAAACAGTGTGAGTGCAGTGATAAATTTTAATATTTAAATCACGTTATGTTCAAAGTTTTGGGTGATCGCTCACCGCAGTATAGTGATAGTCATTGAAGTTTGTCGCTGAAATTAACTAAAAGTTTTGTTGTACATGATAAAATAAAAAATTACTGCCCAAAGAATGACTATTAACATGTTCTCTACGTTAGGCTGCTCCAGAGTTACATAGATTCTTCATTATTTGTTCAAGTTTGAATTCGGAGACGCATTAGTGTTACGAGGCTAGACATGTTTGCTCTCTCTCTATACTTGGATTAATAGTTGTAATTTTTTTGAAGTATCAAATGTGAAGGGTTTTTTCCACCGAAAGTATTGTAAGAATGAATGACTGAATGACACACTAGCAACAGTGCGTAATGGTTTCACTGGTACTCTCGCAGCCCAACGTGCAAAAAACGTGATGAATGCGACCTGAATGCTTAATGATACCCGCTAGGCCTTCATGTTCACCGTTGAAGCCTTGACGTTCATCCTTGCTTGTGTGGGTGGTTGCTGGCCCTCGCTGGTGGGACTGGTAACTCTCACAGGTTTACCTCTGCCGCGGTATGGTATCGGTTTTTCTCCTTCATAGAATACAGTAGAATAGAATAGAGTGCGGCAAATTGAAAGAACCAAGTGGCCCATTATTAGATTTCTATCCTAGTCATGCCATGTTTGTCGTTAAAAAATGTCTAGCGGCTCTTGAATTTTTTATGTTATGCTGAACATCTTGAAACGTTTTATAGAAACATAAAAGCTAAACGAAAAAATTGTATTTTTCATGATGATCAGCTAGATAACTTTCGCGCGCAAAGTTGCATAACTGTGGGTTAACTTAAAAAAGAAAGAAGAAATGGAACGAAACTGTCTCCACAACTTTAGCGTTTAGCAGAGTACCTTTTCTTGAAAACAAACAAGAAAGCGTTTACTACATTCGTAAAAAGGCTACGCCGTCTCAGTCTATGGAAACGAAAGAATGTCGCTAAGAAACAGGAGGGGGATTTGTGATTTTGTGAACCAACGAATTCATTGAAAGTGTGCCTCTCTGCAGGTGATGCTCTGCAGGGCCCCCAGGCCTTACGTCGCCCCCACCGCTGCCCTGGTCACCGTCGGCTCCTGCCGTGAGTGCAACCCTGCAGTCAATAGTTTTTCTTTCTTCAAGGTCTCGTGTTACTTCTCCCTCAGCCTGTCCTTCGCTCTGCTAGTCAGACCACGTGTGGTCCAGGCCCTGTCAGTGCTGCGTCGGAATTTCATCCTCTGCTTCCCGCACATTATTTCGAGTAAATGTGTAATTGCTCCCTCTTAAAACTCATCAGGTTTTGGGATGCACAAAAGTATAGAGAAGTTGAGAAATTGAAAGTTTGCTTTCTCTTTAGTGCCATTACTTTTTGTACGAGACACGGTGGAGTTATGTTTTGGAGGAGAAGTACTTCTTATATTTGTTGTGTGTTCTTGTGTATATTTTCTTTCTTTCACTTCACGTCCCATGCTTCATTCATCCAACTGCGTGCATCTTCATGTGGCAAGTTTCGCTGGGTCATTTTCCGTACGTTAACGGTCGTCTATTTATTCAGATCGTTGTATCATTTCAAGTCATTAATTAAAGAATTTTAAAGAATAAACTGTGGACACTCATTATTATATGTCTCTTTTAATTTTCAATTTTTCATTATGCATTTATTCTTGGATAATGTATCAAACTCTCATTAACGTATTCTTCTGTTCACATAGTCTCCTTTGGTTTTCATTTCATTCCCTGACATTTCTTCGTCATTTAATGTCTCCTTCTGATTAGCAAGCCTCGCTCGGCCACCCACAGGTACAGTGTCGTTCGTACCCACAACGGGCGCCGGCGCTGCGCCTCTCTCTATAGCGACCAACTCCTCCTCCGCCACCACCACCATGAGCAGTGATGCAGAAGTAGACTACCCGGAAGAGGACAACGACGAGGACCAGTTCTGCGACAGCCACCAATGCCATCACTCTGATGAGTGGCTTCACACCAAACGCGTCCAAGAAAGGATCTATTTTTTCAAAAAAATCAACAGCGATATCTTTGAGTGAGGTTTTACAAAGGATATTTTTTAGTTATCTGTAATACTGGAAAAAGCAGTGCATATAAAAGTTGAAGTGTGTGAAAATGTTCGAGGGCGTAATGTAGGTATGGAGTGCAACCGGTTAATGGTGAAGTGAAGAGGAGGGCGTTTGAGGTATAGCTGCTAGCTAATCATGTTCATAAACGAATAGAAACCATAAAAATGTTGTCTAGCGAAAGTATTTCAGAGTGGGTTGAGTGGCACAGAAAACTAGCTGGCTAATTTGAGGTGAAGTAAGGGCTTGAAGATGAATTATAGAGAGGAGAAGCGAAAGGCTTGGGAAGTATACAAAGAGCGAGAAAAGGGAATTCTAAGAGGTTGAGATTCTGTAAACGATGTGCAAATGTTTATGCCGTCAAGATGTCAGGCATTGAAAAAATATAGGCTAAAAGCTTAGTGCAAATATTGAATGTAGAGAGGTCATAAAATGATGTGGTGGCGGTGGCGGTACGAGGATGGCGGTGGCAGAGGACCTCCACTTACATGGCAATAGCAAGAGGTAAAGCTGGAATGGGAGGGAAAAAAATACAGTGAAAAGCCTACAGGAGGTCGGATCGTGGCGCAGAATACGGTGTACAAAAAGGAATGTGTAGACAGGTTAATGCGACTATTCGTTATTTGGTTTACTTCATGGAGGTTTTGCATTAATTTGTTTTATGACCTTTTGTTCCTATTGTAATCTATGTAATGTTGAGAAGGAATAGTAGTAGGACGTAGTAACGAGATGAAATTCATACAAACAGTAGTCAATTGTTAGCAGCTGGCTAAGTCTACGATGGAGCATCTGTTAATACTCTTATTAGAATAAAATGCTATTAGAATTTATTATTACAATTTGAATGTTTGACATCATTTGGTTGGTATGGGAGTTGTGGGTCTTAACACAAGGTAGAGGTGGTAAATGGCTTGCACAAGAAGAGTATGCATTGAAGTAAATACACGTAATCTGGCGCTTTTGAAGCATGCCTAGACTAATGGCAATTGTATGAAGCTATATAAGAGGCATTGAATGTACATAGAGTGTGTTGATATTTGAAGGGGATAGTAGAGCGTGTGCTACGAGGAAGTTAGTTATGGTTCCTTAGCTGGAGTAAGGTTGTGTGATGTTGCCTTATTGTATCCGTCGTGATGTGAGGGACGTGATAGAGTCACAAAGAGAAGATGCGTTTAGGGCAGAGAGTGGTTCGGATGGGCGCGTGGAATAAGAGCAATGTTCGGGCCAAAGAGATTCGCTTGGGCTGAACGCACGAGCGATCGCTGATGAGCTTAACGGGAAGCGAATGTCTGAATAAAAGATTAAACTTACTACACACATAATAATAGCTTATTTAAACAATTTACTCTGGACTTCAATGCTCTGTATTTTTGTAGGAGGGCCCAAAAAATCAACCATGAAAAAAACCCTCCCGTGCCGAAGACATCCAGCCGAGGTCAAGCTCGCAGCAGAACCATTCAAGAAGAAGTTCAGATGGACACGCCACGTATCCCCTTGTCCTCAAACTGCCGCCCTTACCACCCTCTCAACATCTCCCACCAGAAAGACGTGTGCGGGACTCGCAACGCCACAGTCAACTGGACGCTCTACAGCAATGTCGGCATTGATGACGGTAGGCTCTCTGTGTCATTGACGACGGTAAGCTCTCTGTGTCATTGATGACGGTAAGCTGCCTGTGTCATTGACGACGGTAAGCTGCCTGTGTCATTGATGACGGTAAGCTCTCTGTGTCATTGATGACGGTAGGCTCTCTGTGTCATTGATGACGGTAGGCTCTCTGTGTCATTGATGACGGTAGGCTCTCTGTGTCATTGATGACGGTAGGCTCTCTGTGTCATTGATGACGGTAGGCTCTCTGTGTCATTGATGACGGTAGGCTCTCTGTGTCATTGATGACGGTAGGCTCTCTGTGTCATTGATGACGGTAGGCTCTCTGTGTCATTGATGACGGTAGGCTCTCTGTGTCATTGATGACGGTAGGCTCTCTGTGTCATTGATGACGGTAGGCTCTCTGTGTCATTGATGACGGTAGGCTCTCTGTGTCATTGATGACGGTAGGCTCTCTGTGTCATTGATGACGGTAAGCTCTCTGTGTCATTGAAACAAAAATCTGAACAAATGCATGTAGTTGAGACGGCTTTCCGCGGAGCTTAAGTTGTACGGAATGTGCGCCCCCGTGCAACATTTAGGCTTTGAAATTATTTTAAAAGATCTTGGATACCCTGCAGTACGTAGAGTCTCCAGCGCTCGTGCATCAGTTGAGCTGTCTATTATGCAATTTATTTCAGATCTTTATTACTTGCTGCTTTGTACTGATTTTATTAGCCTTTAATTCAAATTCGTGTATATTTTGTTGCTCGTTTAAAGGTCTGTTTGCACAATTTTGATGAAAATGTAAGACCAATTTTATGAGCTTTACTTTGAGAAAATGAATTTCAAAATGAGAACTTGATTGTAAAATGGTTTTACTGTGATATTAACCGCTTGTACAAGCACGAGTTACTTGCAGACTTGTACGAATAATGCATGTCAACTAAAGCAGGGCTCACTCGTTTGGTTACATTACATTGAGTGTTGATGAACTGTTGCTTTGAGAAATTCGGTGCAACTCTGGTGTCGATGTCAGTGTTGGTGTCGCCCAACACGAGGGCATCGGTAGCATTGATGTCGCGCGTCGCTGACGCGTTCTTCAAATTGGTGTGAGGTCCACTTTGTGCTCACGTATTCTGCTCGACTCGTTTGCGAGTCGTCCCAAGCTGTGAACGATTGACACTCCACGAGCATTGTTGCTTCATGTCGCCCCATTGTCGTTTCCTTATGCTGTGAGTGATTGACACCCCACGAGCATTGTTGCTTCATGTTGCCCCATTGTTGTTTCCTTATGCTGTGAACGCTTGGCACCCCACGAACATTGTTGCTTCGTGTTGCCCCATTGTCATTTCCTTATGATACTAGCGATTGTTGAAGTATGATAGCGATAGTCGTTGTTGACGTGTTCCTTCATATTTCAGCTGGGTGTGAGGTCCGCTTCCTGCCCCATACCTCCTACTTGACCACCTTCAATGGGTTGGACTCCTTCCAGGACTTCAAGGTAACAACTTCCAGCAGGCTACATGTTCTGCTAACATTATGTCGGGATCCTGGGGAACGTAGCCGTTTTTCAAAAGTGCGAGTTTTTTCCATTCAAAGCTCGGGTGTTTCATTTCATTTACGGTGCTTTTGGTTGTTTTACTCTTTTTATCTTATGGATTTATGTTTCTCTTGAATGAAATCTAGTCTCTAATTATTCTCAAAGCCTATGCTCGATTTACACGCTTAGTCTTCATTGCTTAATTGATTGTTATGCTTGTACGGCATATATTCGCTGTCTCCTAGTCTTGACGCACTTCATGTCTTTGCATCGATCACGAATCCCTATTGTGAGCAGACAAATATAATTACGCTTAATAATAAACAATTATCCATGTTATGGCGAAACTGCTGCATATCTATCATACAGTGGGTCAAATAAGTATTCGTAACGTCATGAAAAAA